>VXAD01005141.1:2543-96040 GCA_013399195.1 Dicrurus megarhynchus | reverse complement strand
AAGTTCTGCATTCCTCTCAGGCTTAAAGTAACAGGAAAAAATATTTGTTTGTTTTGATAGTGATAGAAAATTAACTTACATGGCACCTAATTTTTTTTGAAGTCTAGGATGCAATCTCAAGTATGAATGCAAGAAGAGTAACAGCTACCAGAAGAACTATATGCATATGCAGAAACTGTAATTTAAGCTCTAAACAGAGAACGCAGTCAGAGTAGGCATATCCAACACTTTGGGTTAAATGTGAGCATATAAGGGGAGAAGATCTGTTACCTGTGTGGAAGAATATGGGTGTGTAAATGGGGATGAAATGACTATAGGGCTTATACATATTGAAGGAAAGAAGGAGTATGGGAAATAAAATGTTAAGAAAACTGCAACCACCCCTGGAGTTCCTACTACTGTGTCTGAAACAAGTAATTAAGGTATTAGACATACAATATCAAACAATTTTCAAAGCAGATAACATACTGTGGCATCCCTTGAGCAAATTGGCAAAAAAATTGCCATTAGGCTTTTGAAAGTCTGAAAGGAGCTTTAGGCATAGAAAATCTGTTTTAGTCGTACTGTTACAAAGGATTCTATACTTATAAAGGAAGAAAAAGACTGAAAACAATAGGACAAATGACAAACAAGGGACACTGATAGATTAGTTGTCTTTACTGGAAAACAAAGTGTTAGAAGAACTCAAGCTGCATTAATACAGAGCAAAATAATTAAATTAATTTGCAGTCACACTGGCAAGTAGAAAAGTAATTTCAGAACATTATGCTGAAAATAGATACTGGCAAGTGCAAGAAAAGCAATTTTCAGATGAGTTGGGGAGAAATAGTTACATAGAAGTAGTAGCCAGTGCCATTCAGAATCAGATCTACAGGAGATTACCAGTATATGAAAGAGGATTTAACAGAAATGTATGTGCTGATAGCACTCTGCATTAACCTCAGTAGTACTGATGTGCAGTCTTCATGCAGGAGACTGATTGATATAACTAACACATCCCTGTCTAAAACTG
The DNA here is from genome assembly GCA_013399195.1 of Dicrurus megarhynchus. Classification (NCBI taxonomy): domain Eukaryota; kingdom Metazoa; phylum Chordata; class Aves; order Passeriformes; family Dicruridae; genus Dicrurus; species Dicrurus megarhynchus. The sequence continues at coordinate 95,028 of VXAD01005141.1, read as the reverse complement.
TATGTTTATCACACTAAATGATACTAGACTGTATGAATATGCTTAGGATCTTTGATAAAAAAATAAATAAATATGTAAATGAGAAAGCCTTGCCCTAGGTTTTTGCTTTTTCATATTTGAGTGTTCAACAGCTTGATTGATGGATTTGACCTATATTGCTTCCATTGAATAAATCTAACTAGCTTGACTTCGAAGAGGCTATTTTTACTAATGGAAATATGAAGAGGCTTCAGTGGGACCGGTCAGTGGTAAAAACACAAGAGACTTAGTCAATATTTCCAGCTCTTATACTGACTATCTCTGTGTTGCTTTGAACATGATATGTTAACATCTTCAGTCCTTGTCTTCATTAGAAAATGCAAATTCTTTGGGGCAGGAAGTTTATTTTTATCTTCTTTTAAAACTTTTTTTTGCATATTGGTCCCCATGGAGCTCACTTCTCTAACCAGCACTCTAATTAAAACAGTAATAAACATACTCCAGTTAGCTGGAAGGGGATATTTTGAACCCACATTCACAAAAATATTTTTATTGCTTAAAGCACACTGACCTTGAACTAAATAAGATAATGCAAATTTTGCTTTTCAGTATTCATATATTTGAGCCAAACCTCCAACTTCATGCTTAATAATCATGAAAATGGAAATCTCTGTGCACATATTTGATTTCTATGCATATATTCTGAATGCATGACTTCTCTGCTTCCAAAGTAACATTTTGTATTTTGTTAATGTGCATATAATTTAAGATTTCTGTGAAGAAATAAGTAGGAATCACAAGATGATTGGATTATTTTTTTTCTCTAAAAGCAAACAACACCGAAACTTGTTAAGTAGTTCCTGTGCAGCAGAAGTCCTGTGGAAGCTGAGAAGGAAAAAAGGAAAAGAGGGAGTTGCATCTGTGCAAAAACTGGATAAAAACACCTGTTTATGTGTGAAATAAAAACATTATCATTATTATTATTATTATTATTANAACATTATCATTATTATTATTATTATTATTATTATTGAAGTATGTTACTATCAGATAAATTTTCTTTGCCTTGATGTTCGTCTTTTGCTGTGTGCTTTTAGCACTAATGGTCTTAATTGGATTTCTTTGGACTGCTTGAGTACATTAACATTACGATTTGCCTATTTGTGGTAGTTTTCCAAAGGTAGCAAATGATCTTAGGATCTATCTGTTTTAGAATTTTATTACTTTCATGGAGAGTTGTAATAGTGAAATTTCTAATGGACACTTATGTATGGAATCCTGAAACGGTTGTAAGAAAACAGCCTGGCTTAAGGACTGCCTTGTGATCCCATTGTTAAAAGAGAGATGCCTCTGCGTGAATTAAGGTGCAGATGAGGGCATATGCTGAAGTCAAAAGTACGGATTTTATTTAACAGTAAATGAGAGAGAGAGAGAGAGATAGAAAGAAACAGAAAAGGAGCAGGGAAAAGGGGGAGAGAAAGAGTGACAGAGAGACAGGTTAAGTAGAAATATCACTGCTCTGTGGTTTCTGACAACATCTTCACCTTCTTCTTCTGGTCTTTTTGATGATGAGGGTCCCCCAAAAAACAGAGTTCAGTAGATTAATATACGTTCAGGACAGGTGGGAATGCCCAGGTAGCTGTCCTCGGCAGTGGGGGTGGGGAGCAAGTTTGACACTGTCTCTTGCAACAGACTTCAGATCAGTTGCATCCCATCATCAAGAATGAGTCTGAGGGACTTTTGGGGTCTTTGATAGCTTATGACACCTCCTCAGTCGCCTCTCATGTGAATGCCCTGTGGATGTGGCCATCCAGGGGTGGGGGGATTTGCAACTAAGCCAGTTTATGTAAGGGAGAAGGATGGGTGTTCACTGTGTCTGACCAGAGGTTATGCCACACCCGCAAAACCTCTCCTCCTTCCCGCTCGGTTGTGGGGGAGTCTGTGCAAACCTCGTCTCAGGAGATGGGCCTGTGGGCTATGGCCTCCCCCACCCCAAACCCAGCCAGAGCTGATTCTCAGGACAGCTGCTGGGTTTGGCTTTCTTGTGGATGCATTCTTTTCGCTCAGCCTTGTTTACTTCTCCCTAGACTTTAGATAATTGAACAGTTGTGTCAATTGAACAATAGTATCTTATGTCAAGTTTCCTTACATGGTTTAACTCACAGTTCAAAGTTCCAGTCGGGAGGCATATTCAGGGAAGGGTGGGCTTAGGTGAGTGCAGCTTCTTTATACAGTTTTGCCATAATGGGGAAAAAGTCCTTCATAACAGTGAAAAATTTCTGTTGCTCTGTTTTAGAAGTGATAGTTTCACATCTAGAGAGTTACCTGTTTTCAGCTGAAATAATATGTGCAAGGAATGTTCAAAATTGCACAACCTGTTAAAAAACACTGGTATGACTACAGGTTTCTTTGAAATTCTTAATGATTTCTTTTGTTAACACTTCAGAATCTGCTGAGGAGTTTTCATAGACTGTGGGTAGTTCTGTGGTATTTGAAATAAATGTGTTAACTTTACAACTGGTTAATCTGCACATAGCTTTAATCTTCAATTATGAGGATTAAATAATGTAATTATAAAAGCTAATATATCTAAATTAGTGCAAACTCTTACTGTAATAGAGTTGTACCCTGTAGTTTTATGGGGAGTAAATTGAACAGATTCTGAAATGTAAAGGTCTTTAAAACAGCTGTATTTTTTTTCACTCTTCATACTGTTTATACCAAGTAATATTTAGACAGGGGATTCTCAAGTTTTTTTAGGAATTTTTATTTTAATTGAGGCTAAAAATGTATCTTTGAATCTTTAGATGTGGAAAAGACATCTAAGGTAAATGAGCTCAACTTTTGACTTAGCACCTACATGTTCGCCTCTAAACTGTATCTCCAAATGCAACATCCACACAGTTAGTTTTTAACACTAAATATATATGATGTCATAGATTGCAAACTATTTGTCAATTATAAGGCTTTCTGATTGTAAAAAAATTGTCTTCTCTGTTACTATAAATGTATATTTTTGCACAATTGTCTGTGAATTGCTGTAAATTGGTGAGTTGCTGCTTGTGAGTCGAGGTGATACTATGTGTGTTTTGAATGGGTTTCTACATTGTCTAGGAGCACTTACATTATCAGTTAGTGTGAAACAGCTGATAAGCAAATGTTCCTTTGATCATGTGGGCATATTCAACTGTTCTTTCAATTTTTTTCCAGGATGTTTTGAATTGTTATCGCAGCTGTGATGTTCTGTTTTGTTTCCTGAATTTAAAGGTTATCCCACCAAAGGAATGGAAGCCAAGAAAACACTATGATGATATTGAAGATTTGGTGATTCCTGCTCCAATTCAACAGATGGTCACTGGCCAGTCTGGGCTTTTCACACAGTACAACATTCAGAAAAAGCCCATGACAGTGAAGGAGTTCAGGCAGCTAGCCAACAGTGACAAGTATGTACTCTTGTTTAGTAAGGCAAATTTTTATCTTCACATGTTGTGGTTTCTTTGGATTGTGCAAGACAGCTTAACTTTTTGTCCTGTCTTCCAAGGTATGGAAGGGTACCACAATGTGAATATTATTCGTGTTTATGTTGTTGAAAGAGTCTGATACCATGGCAGCAAGAAAGTGTCTGAAAAACCTGAGACATGATGTTTTCTGTCTACCTTTTTATCTTTATGTTCCAGAAGATGCTTATGTAGAAAATAGTGAAGATGATGCAGACTGCATATCTGAGTTTTAATTTGAGTACTCCTATTAATGTTTAGTTCTCAGATACTGGAATGGCCTATCGTCATGTAATTCTGAAAAAAACCCAGTATCTTTTATAACCAGTCCAGAAGCTTTTACATGAATCTAAGAGAACTCAATGGCATCTAGTGAATATCTGTGTTCTGGTTATGTCAAGATGGATCTTGTGGGAGGGGAGAAAAAATGTTCATGAAGGGCTAGGCACTGTACTGAAATGTTGCAAATTGGTGAGCATTCCAGTAAGAGGGACTTGATAGAAGAAATTCTTGCTTGTCATTTTGGCCACATAAAAAGAATATCTTTTACTGGAGTATCTTCTCAAAACTGAGTAGAAGTAATTTTTGGAAGATAAATCGAAGGATCTTAGAAATAAAAATATTTGAATGAGGAAAGATAATACTGCCTTAGTTTGAAGGCAAGTTTCTCTCATGGGTTAATTCAGCAATTAGATGTAAGAATAGAAGCTGTTATCAAGATCAGGAAAAAACTAGGTCATGTAAAGCTTTTAAGGAGGCTCCTTATCAAATATTCCATAGTATCCATGTCTTCATGATAGTGCAAAACTGACAACCTTTTTTTTTTCACAATTAAAAAGAATAGCACATATATTGTGCAACATTGAGTTTAGTACCCAGTATTCTTTCTCTGGTAATTGGAAATAGGAACCTATTTTGTACTTCTTGAAATTATTTGTTCAGGAAATATTAGAGGTGAGAGTAAATCACAAGACCTATATGATATCTGATTTTCAGTAGTAGTTTTTCATAGACGTTAAAGTTTACATTTTATTTTTATTAACCCCTAATAAATTGAGATACACTAATTTCTTAAAATAATTAATGCAGAAATGCTGGGAAGTTTTTAATATGTATCATAGTGTTTGTTAAGTTTATTATATTCATCATGGAATATATTTTGGAAGTGTTTCTGATTTCAGTTTTAATTGTTTTTACTGATATCAGATAGCAACTTAATTTCATATGCAAATGTAGAACATGGTGAGGACTTCCTGTCTATTACTAGCTGTAGGTCTTTCCAAATATTTGTCACTGCTCTTGAGAAAATATGTCATATAACCTTCTATGACACTCTTACTGCAGTCTCTATTTCTTTAACTATTAAGTAGCTGAGAGCCTCTGTTCTCCCATAAAAATAATTTTGTTCCTTAATGGAGAAGATTTCTCTGTTAAAGACTTTTTTCTGGAGTATTCAGATGTTATCTATTTCCTTTGGGTAGGAGAGAAGGGCCATGAACATCTAAATTAAATCATAGTTGCCTTTAAAAGGATCGTGTGTACTCAGTCTAATGCATTTCATCTTTTATTTATTTAGACATTTGCAGCTCACCATTGAACCAAAGTGCTTCTCTGCTTGACCTCTGGGAAATAGGAGCATATCCGCATCCTGTAATCAAGGAGTTCATGTGTGCATGTTACTCAGGGCCAAACAGAAATACAGTCCGATTTCTGGAGCTGTCAGGAGAAATAATTGAAACAACTCTATTGCTGAGAATGCTTTGGTTAAGATGTGTTTTGCTAATTTTTTTTTGTCTCTCTTTAGAGTTATTACACGACATAAAAGTACCTGGTTGCAGTGTTGTATGTTTGGATTTTCTTTCCAGTTGTTCAACTGTAGCACTGTGGAACTGCAGCAGAACTGGCAGTTCTACTAGGAAACTTTCGTAATGGGGGAGTAAGTTTTCTTTCTGAAGACCTAAATATGGAAGTACAGAGGTCTGAGAAAGGATCCTGAGGCAAAGCTGTTGGTAGTGTGCTTGTGTTGTGTTCCCACAAGATTTTGAAATTTCATAAGTATATTTAAGCATGTAAGTGTGTATTATGTTCTTATCATTAAGCATGTAAGTGTGGTATCTCATCCTGTTATAAAGGAGTAAAAAAAAAAGTTCCCTTAAGTATTTCTTTTCTCTGCATCATAGAATTTTTTGTATCAGCTGTTTAAAATAAAAGCTTTTCTTGAAAGGTTTTTCTGGGGAAGGAAGAAGAGAAGAAAGTACTGGTTTTGCCTGTGAGGGCTGCATGGCTTAGTTAGTTTACATTATTCTGAGACAGACTTGTACAGGACCTATATCTGAGTCTTTACAGAGCTGGTAGTGAGGTAGGAAAACAATAAATACTTGTTAATTGTGTGGCTTTTCCATATGTGTCTTTTTTATGGAAGGGAAATGAAAAGGAGGGGCTCAGCCTAAGGACAGTCAGTAGATGGGCTGATGTGCTGCTGGAGACTGAAGCAAATGTTGTATGGCTTGGTGGATGACTTTAGTTACTGTAGCTGTCAGGTAGAAGGTTTCCATGATATGGTTAATCATGAAACTGAGAATTCAGGACAACTGGTAATTCCTCTGTTTCAAACAGTTTGACATAAAGTGACTTCATCTTGGAGGTTCAGAAGCGTAGTCCATTGTAAAGGTGGTTGTTGAAAGACGGTGATGAACCTTTGCCTACCTCTTTCTCTGCAGATACCGCACTCCAAGATATGTAGACTATGAAGATTTGGAGCGTAAATACTGGAAGAACTTGACTTTTGTGGCACCAATTTATGGAGCAGATATCAATGGGAGCATTTATGATGAAGTATGCATAGCTTTTTATGAAGTTTATCCCTTCCAGCCCTCTTTTAAAGGGTACTCTACTTAGAGGATACACTCTTGCTTTGTGACTGAAAATCTGTCTTTTGAAATCTTTGTGTTACTCACTTTAAAGCCTCCAAGCAAGGTTGAAATTAACTCTACATCTGCAAGAGTCAGACAATTCTGTCCTTAGACAGTAGTATATTGCTGCTCTTCCTGATCATAAGACTCCTCCCTTTCTTCACTTTGAACTCTCCAGAACTTTGAGATTCCTTCCTACTTCGTTTATTAACATTTTAGTATGTATGTTTCCTGTATGTACCTCTGGAAATTTAGAGATATTTTGACTAAGTTTTCCTTTAAAATTAAAAGATGGAATACTTTTATTTCTCTCTTTCAGTGAGGAATATTGGTAGCTGTATTACATGCTTGGAATGTCTGCAGTTTCCTGGAAATATACTTACTCATACTGTTTACCTTTCAATTAAAGCAGATGAAATTAAAATCTCCTAAGGAAATTAATTTTGTTGGTTACTTGCCAAGATCTCCATGGATAATAAAGGGACTCTTAAAACAGATCTCATTATCCAAAGAATTACAGAATATCCATTGATATCAATTAGGCTATGTAAGTAACTACAGGAACTAGATTTTTAAAGGATTATGTGAGTAATGAGACTAAGAAAAGAAATATTAGCATTTCAGAAAAGATTTGAGGATTTAAAAAATATAGGACGAACTTGTATGAAAAGAAAGTACCATGTGTGAAATTCTTGGGTTATTTCATGGTAACTGCCTTTTCCAATCATTATGAAAGTATGATTTTGCTGTGGCAGATAGTCTGAGGCTCTACTAGTGTTTCACAGTTCTTCACAGAAGACAAATTGAAGACTGTCCTGAGATCGACATGTCAGCCAATATGGCTGAAGGCAATTCAGTTTTTACGCTGAGTTATGTGATCTTTGAAAGATAGCTAAGAACATCCAGTGGTCTGTTGTTTAGAGAAAGCAAGTTCAAATTCTCTTGTGTGTCCACAAGCTTTAAGCTTGCTTTAAGCAGCTTTAGCTGCTTTAGGAAATAATTTAGAAAATAATTAAAGATTCTAATTTGGAATGTTTCTGTGAAGAGACATTCTAGGTGGTGGTTGCTTTGTGAAGACCAACATGAGGCAGAGAAAAACAGTGTTTCAAGAAATAGAAGCTTGCCGTTTTTCTTCTTTGATCTTTGTGTCTTTTTTGTTGGCAGATAATGCCTTATGGTATAACTTTTTACGAATATATGCTTTTTAAAATTATGTTTTCTTTTGTATTTAGTATCTTAGTTTACTATTGCCATGAGCAACATTTCCAAAGAAAAGAGAATGAATGCAATAATATCCAATTTGAAAGTGCTGACTGGTCAAAGAGAAGGTCAGAGATTTCCTTTTTACAGAATTACACTCTTGGGAAGATGAGGAAGGGAGGTCAGAAAAAAGCAAAGAGGAAAGTGAGAAAAGCAGCATTTAGGGATCCTAACCTAACTAAGATGTTAGGTGCATAGGAGAAGGAAACAGAGCACTGAAAGTTGCAGTGACTGGGGAAGAAAGCAATAAAAGGTAGAATAAAGAAACCTTGATGCCTATAATAAAATGGGTATCATTTAAAAACAAGTAACAAAGGAGAAATGTTAGTGAAAGGAATTGACATTAAGGAATGTGAACAGATTGAGCACTTAATGTGACAGCCGGGTGCTGGTGTACAGCCCACTTGGTGTATAGAGGAAAAGAAGAAATATACTCTGGTACCAAAGTGTTGGTGAGAAAGTTATCATGCCACTGATCAAAATGTTGTCTCTCAGAGTAATTTTGCTGCAGTTAATTTCTGGCCAGCAGATGGTGTACTTGCACAACTAATATTTTTCATGTCGTAGTGCTAAGAAAGGATCTTTTTGATTTTGTTTGAAATTGGAGGTTGCTCTCATGTCTTCATTCAGTTTCCTTCAGGACTGTGATTATTTGGGGAAAGGAGATGAATACAAATCACTGATGTTTTGGGCAGCATTCAGGAGAAAAAAGGGTATGGTGGGATTAATTTGTCATGGAGGCCTATTTGCATGAAACAAAACAAATGCTTACTTTTTACAAAATATTTATTGTAGAAAACAGTGTGTTATATATGTTACATTTGAGGTAAATATCTGACAGAATTCCAGGTAAAAAAACACTTGAAACTTAAGGAAAATGTGACTTATATGTGTATGGGGGCCATCAAAATAAGTGAGAAATACTGCTGTACTGTAAATCTGTTCTTCAGTTTAACAGTTTACCAATTATATTTTCTTTTCCACTTGGTGACTGTGAATTTTATATTGAGACATTTATATCTGAAGCATCATGAAGCCTTAATTTTTACTATTTAGATCATTTAAGAAACACTGTTATTTGTGGAATCCAACACCTCCTGGCATTATGCCAGAGAGATTATAGCTCTTGTAGTATTTGCTTTCTTAGACCAGAGGTTGATAGGTTCTGACGGTTTTGGAAGATGGGGCAAAATTTTCTAAAGGCTGTTTTAGATGAAACAGAAAAGACCTCACAAAATAAATAAATGGAAAACCCCAATGAAAACAAAAAAATAAAGAAACAAAGCTATAAGTGCATGCTTTGAAGTCTGACAACTACCATTAATGGTTCAAGTTTACTCTTGTAGTGTTTGGATTATTCCAGAATCTGTTATCTCAGATTAAGTCTTTACAAATAAGCAAATAATCTATGACTCGTTATAGAGTGTTCTGTGCCATCTGTAGAGCTTTATAGAAAAAAAATTCCATATAGTTGAAGGTTTGCTGGAAATACTATTCTGTGTTATTTGCATTCTAATTGCTGTTACATTTAATGGCAGTACTTTGTAGGAGAATGGCTATGTAGGTGACTCAAATAAAGGCATGATCCCTACATGGACTGATCTAGCTACTTGGGAGGGGGGGAAATCTTCCTGGTTTCAAAAGAAGTTCCAAAGAAAAGCGACTGATTTAAAGTTTATAAAGAGTCATAAAACTCATCTGACTTCAGTGCTGACAATGGCATCTGCTATTCTGCAGAGAAAAGCCAGGTTTGGAAGAAGCACATATAAACACTGTTTCGTGTCTCACCACTCTCCTCAGCTGCTGTCTGGAAGATACCACTTTACTTCCATTTTTCTCCTCTTTGTTTTATTTCTCCTAATAAAACAATTCCTAATGCCTACCTTCTCCCATGTATAAAGTGTGGGGAGCATACATGATATGTATCAGTTTGCAGAGGACACCAAGCTGGGTGGGATGTTCCTCTGTTGGAGGGTAGGAAGGCTCTGCATAGGGATCTGGATGGGATGGTGCTGTGGGCTAAGGACAACTGCATGAAGCTCAATAAGGCCGAAGGTCTGGCTCTTTCCCTTGGGTCACAGCAACCCCAGGCAGAGCCACAGTCTGGGGCAGAGTGGCTGCAAAGCTGCCCAGGGGAAAAGGACCTGGGGGTGCTGGTGACAGCGGCTGAACATGAACCAGGGTGTGCCCAGGTGGCCAAGAAGGCCAATGGCATCCTGGCCTGTACCAGCAACAGTGTGGCCAGCAGGACCAGGAAAGTGATTCTTCCCCTGTACTTGGCACTGGTTAGGCTGCATCTTGAATACTATGTCCAGTTCTGGTCCTCATAATTTGGGAATGATGTTGAGATGCTGGAGTGTGTCCAGAGAACGGCAATGGAGCTGCTGAACGGTCTGGAGCACAAGTCCTGTGAGGAGCAGCTGAGGGAGCTGGGGTTGTTCAGCCTGGAGAAAAGGAGGCTCAGGGGGATCTTATCACTCTCTACAACTGCCTGAAAGGAGGCTGTAACCAGGTGGGGGTTGGTCTCCTCTCCCAGGTAGCAAGCAACAGGGGTAAAGGAAACTGCCTCAAGTTGTGCCAGTGGGGAGGTTTACTTTGGATTTTAGGAAATGCATTTTCATGGAAAGCAAGTAGTACCAACCATTGGGGCAGGCTTGCCCAGGAAAGTAGCTGTGTCACCATCCCTTGGCATATTTAAAAGACCTGTAGGTATGGCACTTGGGAACATGGTTTAGTCTTGGCAGAGCTGAGTTAATGATGGTTTTTGATGATCTTAAAGGTCTTTTCCAAACTATATTATTCTATTTGTTCTATTCTATAATGTCCTTTTTCTGTGATCTACTCATAGTTGAGATCAATGTGAGCAGTAATTTAGGTTCTAGTGGGATTTCCAAAGAATCTCCTTGCCCACCCTTCAAAAGGGCGCTTAAAATGCAATGGTTATATCCTTTGAAATGCTGAGAAGTAAAAACAATCCAATGAGGGAGATTGTTTGTATTTCCTAATCTGTGTGTTCATGGTGTAGAGATTTTGTTTGTAGCATTTTTCTTCCTCTGTTTTAATGACTTTCAAGGCACAGTAAAAGCCTGGCAAGTAGCTTTATTATATTCATTGATGTGAGTGAATGGTTATGTCGAGAGAGGAGTGGGTTACAAAGCACAAATTTTCCTGTAACGTTTGTCCTATTTCTTTCCACTCTGTTTCTTAATTAGGTTTTTTTACTCTTCTTATTATTTGAGTTGTTACAGTCAGTCATAAGGGCTCTTCAATCTTACTTGTACAACTGATGTCTTGTCTGCCAGATTAATATTGAAATGAAGCTGTGAGATAATCAAAGGAAAAATTAAACACTGAAAAAGGATTGTGTGTTTAATAATGTATACATACAGAAATCATGTTCATCACAGTGTTGACTAAGTAAAATGAAAAGAATAGCATCCTGTCACTTTTGTAAGTACTTTTAAAAAAAATTAATAAAAAATTGTTGTGCTTGAAGCCTATTTTATTCTTACATGCAAAGAGGTCTCTGCTTTCAACTCTGAACTTCACTTTTTACCAGTGTGCTGAGATACACGTTATTCTTTGTGTCTTTGGGAAAACATGGGTCAACTCCTTCCAAAGTGTGCAAATGTTCAGATGAGAAATGGTTGTCACGTGTCCCACTTTGTCTCAACATTGCATTAAAAGCAGATGCAAAGGCTGTTAAGAGTAATAAAAATGCTTGATAGTAACTTACAGTAAGTTTGAATCACCTTGAAAATGACTGAAGATTGGAGTAGTGGTCTTCTATATAAACTACTATGTACCTTCTAGTATTTCTCTAAGGAAATACAAGGTAGGTGTAATATGCATAGCAATGCCCATAATTGGTAAGGTGTTTCAAGCCTATCTGTTATCTTGTAGAAGGAAAACAGCTGAAAAGTAACATTTTTCTAGTTATTGGATTGTGTGGTACAGTTGTCAGTGATGACAGGTTTTCTTTAAAGAATTTACCATCAGAAATCTGGATAAATTAGAAAGAGTACCTTGACATATTCTTTTGAAATTGTTATGGTATTCTGATAGTATTGTGATATTCTGAGGAGAATAAATATTTTGTATTTTCCTAATATTGAATAGATTATATCTAAATGTATTTGTAAGAAACTACCAGTTATGTGTTATGCTTAAGTAATATATGTAGTCCTGTTCTAACAATTGTTATTAAATATAGCATAACCTGCAGAAATATACTTTGTATACATAAAGTATAAAATAAAAATATAAAGTAACACCTTTAATAATGATTTGTAATAATAACTTGTAACAATCTAGGCGTAAATATGAAATTGATTTATTGTTTTAAGTCTAAGGAAGGTAGGAGGAGTTGAAATGAAATCAGTGTGATTTTAGTGTTTTGGCCAGTTTCAGTGAACATTTCCTTTTGAGCTAAGAATACTTCTGAAAAATAGCCTTTAGGAAAAGGAAATAGCTCATCTATCTTGAGTGTAGAAATTGTGGATTGGTTATTTGTTATATTTGGTATTTTGAAGCAAGTATTTTTTTCTAGGATTGGTCTCCATGGTAGGATTTGCTTTTGTTTGATGACAAAGCACTAGCAGTTTGCTTGGTGACTAGTTGTGATACGACTTAACAGAGTGTGCACAGATAAGATCTGTTGTTAAAAAAACAATACTCTCTTAGCTATTACTTAATTCTTAGTAGAAGACTAAGATTTCAGAATGTTAGGGTTGCTAGAAGCTTACATGGGTGAAAGGTTGCTATGGGATGAATAATGGGTAAAAAATCCCATGGAATACTGTTAAATAGAAAGATAACACATCTGTCTGAAGAAACCTTCAAGTGCAAGTTGCTGCAGTACTTACACTGTTTGGCCACTGTTGGAGTAACTGCCTAGATTGATTGATGAACAGTTGATTTTTACAAGTATTTATTGTTTTCTTCTAATCCTGTGTATATATTTGTGCTTGAATCATTGCTCTTAGTTTGCTATATTAATTCGTTTCTCCAAATGAACTGCACAATTTGTAAACAGATACAAATTTCATGTGATTTAAAAAAATAAAATCTGTAAATTAGTTTGAGGACTTACTACCTAAAATTGTTTCTTCCAATTTTTTTACTTTAGACATGTATTAACTTGCTGCTGCCACTTTTTATATTTGAAAGGTGCAGATTTTAACAGCATCTACTGTTTGAGTTCAGATTGGTGGGGGTTTTTTTAATTAGGATATTATTTTTTTTTACTTTTTAAATTTCAAGTGCCTTTGTTTCACAAATGTGTCAAACTCAAGGCTTCCATTTTAAAAGAAGAAAAAATGCTGTCTGAAATAAAATCATTCTATAAACATCCTTTACTCATTTGTAAAATTCCAAATGACTTAGTATTTCTTAATAAGTAAAACAGTGAAGTAGTAAAGCAGGTGGTTAGAAGTGCTTGTTCAATGAGAAGTCTGAGCTTGTCCATGAATTCTAGCTGCTTAATAAATATCATGCTTGATATAAAAATGTCAAAAAACAAATGAAACAAAAACTGAGAGTATTAAATTTTCATTACTTCTTCCTTTAACCTGTATTCTTACTATTCCAGCTGTCCAACTATTAAATATCATGTTACTTAGTCTTAATCAGCTGCATCAGGACTGCAGCCTGCCATTAGTTTGTTTCCCAGTGAGTAAGATTACCAGAACTGTAGGTTCAGGGAGGGTGTAGGGCAGAACAGTGCATGGTTAAGTGTGCTTAGAGGCTGTCTTCGCAATAAAACTTGTCTGAATTGAGTTTTTAATAGTTTTGATTATATTTCTTGTTTTTCTGACTGCTTGAGCATCAGCTAATGTCTTCCCTGGAGGTGCTAATAATTGCTGTTATAATGAAGTCTAATTTCTTTCTCTTCAATTTTGTAGCTTTGATCTTGGTTATACTGTCTCTTACATGGTGTATTACCTGAAATTAGAATTGCACTTTGCAGTTGAATCTGAAGCACAACAAAAACTACATGTATTGCTTTGTGAATGACTTTTAATATACAAATTTTATGGGCAGTAACATAAGGAAACAGCTTAAATCCCATGAAATCAATAGATTTCTTCTGTGGTATATTTCTTATGCAATACATCATTATGATTAGAAATACAGCTGAAGTGAAGTAATCATTTTAGTTTTTATACTTCTCAGAGAAGTGGTAAATGTATGCATGTAAAATAAATTTTTAAACCATTTTTTCATACTATTTGGTATTACTTTGTAAGCAATAAAAAATCATAGGCCAAATGAAACTTCCAGCTATCAACTCATCAAAGGTTTTGTCTGCAGCTATTATTTCTATTTTTTTGTGTACCTTTTTGTATGTAGTATGGTCTATGGTATTTCAATCCATGTTAGATTTGATGTAAAAGTGTAAACCAGATAGGAACTTGTTATGTTCTCTGCTCTGAACATCTCAGACTTATAACCTGATCTAATACTAAGGTGAAGAGAACTTTTCCTCAAGTAACTTCAACTGTCTTCTAAAGTGCTTACAAACATGTATGAACATACTGTCTTTTGAAAGGCTAGATCAGGTGTGTATCTTTTGACTGGGACTGTTATATAAAATTGCATTGCTTTATAAGCTTAGTAATATATTTATTATGTGTCTCTTTCAGGGTATTGAGGAATGGAATATTGCCCATCTTAATACAATATTGGATGTTGTAGGAGAAGAGTGTGGAATTTCTATCGAGGGTGTAAATACGCCATATCTGTATTTTGGCATGTGGAAAACAACATTTGCATGGCACACGGAAGACATGGATCTCTACAGTATTAATTATCTCCATTTCGGGGAGCCAAAGTCATGGCAAGTTAATTTTTTGGTTTTTTTGAGATGGTATCTCTTTATTTCAGCTGATTAAACTAAACAGATGGGTTACAATTGCTTCACAATGGTGAACTTTACTAAAAAGCTAAGATAGTGGTTTGCTGAGGGTTTTTTTTATGCTCAGAATCACACCAGTGTATTCTTTGATATTAAAGGAAGAAACAGATAAGTACATAAGACTTACTAGAGTTCAACAGAAAAATATTTGAAAGATACAATATGAGAAGCTTAATGTGTTGGGAACCCCAAGACTGTTGGAGGAACTTCTGAAAGAGCTCTTTGAAATCAGTTTCTTTGGTTCTGTTGAGACTACCTACCATATTTTGTATTAAACATGCATTTAATTTCTTCTTTGAATCAGAGTCATAGTCTCTACTGTTAACTCAGCTGGACCAGTGGGAGGTAAGATTCAGGGCTAAAGGTACTTCCTGTATATGAAACTTCTACTATCCTTTCTCTGTAATCTTAGATTTTTAGTTAAACAGCCTTAATAGTTGGTTTAATACATTGTGATATACATGTATCCCAAGTATGTAAGACAAATATATTCCTTTTGATCATAAAATAGTTTTTTTTCAAAATACCTGTGAAGAGAACGTAGAATCATTAGAAAGATATGTAGAAGATAAGTTATGTGTAGTTCAATTCTGGCAGTTTCTAAGTCATCCAGACTAGGACAGAAAATGTGTAGCTTGTAATTCCAAAAAACATCATTGTTTTTTTATTACCCATACAAAATTCAAACTCCTATTATGTATTTTTACTGTGAGTGTGGTAAATTTCTCAGATGCTCGCTGTTAGGTCACTGCTTTATATTTACCTGCTCTGCTTATGTAGTGGATCTCCTGAGTTATGGTGGAGAAGGTGAATACCACCTATTGTAGTAATGCAGGTCCATGTTTGAAATTGATAAATTATATACATAGGTATGTGAGGTTTCTGCTTTGATAGGATAGAATTAAATAGAAAGTCTTGATAACCATAACATCAGTATTTTTTTTTTAAATGGATGTAAAGATAGGTGATTCCAAAATGTTCTAAGATGTTAGGACAAATATAAGTAACAGGGTGATTGCATAAGGTTGTTTCTTGCTTCTTAGGGATTTAAAAAGTGCTATTTGAAGAAAAACTCACTGCATATTGTGACATTCCAAGTAGTAGAGACATTTACTTAAAACTCTGAAGTCCTTAGACACAATGGGAAGAAGCTAGGAAAGCTTCTTTAAGTGTTTTTGAAGGAGATATGAGTTGATAACAGGATAAATGCTTTTTTGGTTTACAGATACTTGTTTGTGCTTCTAATGAAGAAAATCATTAAACACCTCTTGATATTTTGAAGAAATAGTGGTGGCTATGAATACATTTTCTGCACCACATTGGCCCATATTTTTAAGAAATGCAGCATTATAAAAAAGTTGAATGAAAGACAACTAAAAATTTTTTCAATGTTACCCATGTGCCTTTTACTGGAGGAATGCTGCAATAATTTATGCTAAAGCTGTTCATTTATCAGTAAGATGTGTCATGTGTTAATGTGACATTAGTATAATATTTTCTTCAAGTAAGTGGGGCAGGAGCTCATTCTTACGATACAGATAGTAAAGATCTTGTCTGCTCTTAATTTTAACTGATTTGACAAAGCATCCTTAGTGAAACCAAATAACCTGACATATACAGTAGCAATACATGTTGTCGGATTTTACTGGATGTATGTGTGGCTCTTCAAGAGAGACACGGTGGTGTTAGAGAGAACTAATATGCAGCATATTTTCTCTGAATTGTGAAAGGACAGCCACTTCCATCTGAGAGCCGCAATGAGAACTTGTGGGTAGCAGCTGAGTCTGACTGCTGTAGCAGTCTTTATAGAAGAATTTGAAGCCTTCTGCAGTGTTTAGGCATAGGTTAACTTGCACTACTTATACTCTGCACTTTTATGACTTATGCAGAGAGGTTTATAGTTCTATATTATGTATACTGATTCCTTCATTGACTGCCTCATAGGAAACATGGGGGAAAAGTGTGTCAGCTGACTTATGAAATCAGGATTGTATCTGTTTAGATGTTTATGTATATATTTGTGTAATACATACGTTAATTTTATAGGTTTTTCTTTAACTTGCAAGAATATAGAGGAAATACGGCTAAAGAGGAAATATTTTGAAGGAGAAGAAGGAACTTGAACTTAGAAGCTCTGAAATAGAATAATATAAAGGGCAGAAGAGATTGGGATATGTTGGAGAAAGATTTGCTGGAAGGAGACTTAAAATTACTTGCTATTAGGCAAGAATTTTTACTGCAATTTTCTCTTTGCATTCTGAGGGGAAAAGTACCTTGAAGATCCTAACTCATTTTACATCACAGTTTCTTAGAGTAGTCTTACTAGCAAGACAAACCATTGGTGTGATTGATGGTGTGGCTTATTAATTCAGTTATCTCTTGGTATTGATGTATTTTGTAGTGGTACTTGTAAATGGCTTACTAATATTAAAAATTTCTTCACTCTGGAATTTTTTGTTAAATATTTTCTTCTGTTGTATTTGTTGTTTCGGGGTATAGGTCTTGACTGAAGATAATTAATTTTTGTTTTGTGTAATTTGAGAAATTTTGTCATGTTAAACTATTAAAGTGCTCTTGGAAATTAATGCTTAGCATAGACCAGACTTTTGTTACTAGTAGAAATGTTATACTACTAATATATGTACTGTATCCTTGGGTAAAATATGAATAATGCTTCAATTTACATTATAAATTTATAAATGAAAAAAAAATCTGAAGAAGATACATTTTTTGAAAATAGTTCTGGATTCATTAAGTACTTGAAAGCAAGGCTTACTCTTTGTTCTGATTGCCTGACTCGTGAGAAACAGTGGTGTTGAATTTTCTTAAATGTTGAGATGATATAAATCTTCTTGAGGAAGAGTAATAAAGCATATGTGGAAGTATTTCTTAAGCAGGCAGAAAGTAATTATTTTCATGGCACTGTGGGTATTTAAAATATAATAATAATAGGACTTTTTTTTTTTTTAAATTTTTTTTAAAGAAGAAGAGATGTGTAGAGAATATATTATTTTACTTTAGAAAGTAGTATTTTAAAATACCGTGTTCGTTTTGTTCACCTTTTATATTTGATGGTGGAGGCCTGAATTCTTTTCTGCATGAAGAACTAGGTTTTTACTTTTCCCTTGAAAGGGTCACAGTGAAAACTTGCAGTTGGATACAAACAAAAATTTACGTATCAATTTGTATGTTTTCTGTGGCATTCTATCTGGTCTTTGCTTGCTAGCTTTTCTGAAGACTGAAAATGACAGACACAATACATTATGTTAAAAAACTCTCCTGTTTAGTGATGTTTTTCATGAATCACAAAATGCCTTGCAGGGTTGGTCAGTTATAAAGTAAACAGGAATAAATACTACAGAAACAGGAGATGGTTCCATCTTTGTGACAATGTCAAGAAAAAGAGATTGTTGAAGAGAAAATGCTTAGACAGCCAAAATTAGATGGATTAGGAGAGTGAGACTGGACCTGACAGTTTATTTAGGTTATAAGAGGAAATAAATCTATCGTGACATTCAAAATAAAGCAGGGATTTAGGTTCAGGAATTCTGTTCATGATTCCAGTGGATACAGGATGGCAAGAAATCTGATCTCTAGATTGCCTAAAATTTATGCTGTAAGCAACATTACTGTTACCTCTTGATTGCTGTGACTAGAATCTGTTTTTATGGATTTGCTAGTGTGGAATGTGTACCAACACTTTTTCATTTTGCTTGGTGAGGTGGTAAAATCAGGAAAGATACATAGTTACACAGTAGAGGTTGTGGAGGTCTTTAAAATATTTCTCGTGAAGGCTTCCAGATTTTGAATCTCAGTAGCAGGGGAAATAGTAATGGTGTTATGATGGGATTAAAATGGATGGAGTTCTGATATTAGTATTAGACAGTATCATAGATAAAAAAGGTGAAGAAGGAAAGGCATACTCAGACTGATGGTAACATTGTATGATTTAAGAACAAATAGGGCAATAAGGTAAATGGATTTAGAAAGACTCAGCTAGGTCCTTACAGGGCTTTCTGGGGAAGGATTAATAGAACTTTCAGTGTGATCAGCAGCTGACAAGAACTAGTCAAAATCCAGCCAGGTGATGCAAAGTTCAGCATAAGAGGAAGAATCTTGGTACCCTTGCAAAAGTTGCATACCACTGACAGAATGGACATGTTTCCTAGTTAGGTTCTACATCTAGGAAACAAAATAGATGCAGAAAACTACAGAGGAGTCAAACCTGTATGGCAGAAATGGGAATAATGTATTAAACTACAGCTGTTAGTCAGACATTTTGCTGAAAACTGTCATAAAAATTAGAAATATTATGAGTCACAGAGATGACTGTAATCAAATAGTGATTCTGGTTGTAAAAAGGTATCTATAATCAAATAATATAGTGGTTTGTCAGTAGCCCAAATGGGTTCTTGTGCTTGAAACAGAGCAACCATTTGACAGTTTCGATGTTCTTCACAAAGTGGAAGAACTTTGCTCAGGGATTAGAAGAAAAGGAGAAGTTTTGTTTGTTTGTTTTGTTCTTCCCTTGTGGAAAAGGATTTTGTTTCTTAAAATATTTAGATTGAATAGGAAAATTTTTAGGTGGCAACAGACTTTCAAATTTTCCATCTCAAGACAAAAAAGGTATTAACTTCCTAAATTAAGTTAATGAAATTTAAAATTGCTTATATTTTAAAAAGGTATTTATCAGGTTTATGTATAATAAATATGAACCACCTAAATAGATAACAGAGTAAGTCAGTTGCTGGTAAAAGGGTCATGTGATTCTGAGCTCGGTGCCTGGAGTTAGATAGCATTATTTTGATATAATGTGAATGTTGCAAGTTGTCTGTTGCCAATTATAAAACCAATGAATATGGTTAATTTCGAAAAAACTGATGATGTTTAGCTGTAAAAACACTTTATGGGTTTGCAGCTTTTGAATTTTAAAAATACCAATCTGCAGGAAAAAACATCAGCTGTTTTTACCTTGTCTATATATAACATGGTATTTAGAGAAGAAGTTTGGTTAAGTATTTAGCATCACAAAAAATTTGCTTGCAACTGATGCTGTTAACCATTATCTGTGCATACACCCGGCTTTGGAAGAATGGAACTCAAATTGTTTCATGTTCTGTTTCTGGTCACTGACATGAGAACGATTGGGTGGACAGAAGAGGCTGATTGTCTGATGATCATCTTGGTTAGCTGAGTAGTTTTTGCACAGTAAAGCAAGGATTTGTTGTTTTTGATGTGATTAGTTAAATTACACTGAAAAACAGTGTAGAAGCATTAATATTGAAAACATATGTAGAAAAATGTTTCAGAATTATCAGTTAATGACTTAAATTTAATATTTATTACTTGTTTGTAGTTATCTGTTGCCAGTACCCTTGAGTTGCTGAACTAAGACACATTTCAGAAGATGTTTTTGAACGACAGTAGATAAATATATGTACCGTATTTTTTCTGTCCTTGTAGTATGACTAGCAATGAACAGGGACTCCTCATACTTTACGAAGTATGTCTTTGTGAACTGATAAAATTAAGATCTGGTTAGTGTCACTATTTCCCTTTTTGTCTTTTCTTAACTATTTGTCTTTTTATTTGCTTGTTATCTAAGAAACACTCCTTTTGCATCTTAGTGATTTACCATTGAATGTCCATTACATTTGCTTTGGAGGTGTCTGGACTTGACCTTAATATATGAGAAGTCAAACAAATGTTAGTGGCTGTTTGGTAATGTGGCTAAAAGAAAGTTGGACACAAGATGAAGATATTTTTATAAAAGCTTTTAACTGCTCAAATTCTCATATAAGCTAGCTGTTGAGACTAAGAGTGAGTTTTTTTTTTCTCTGCCTTGGTCATTTGAGTTTGAGAGCTTTTTCTTTAATGTAGAGTAGACCAAAAATCCAGCAAGATTCATGTCATTCACCATGCAAGGCCAGGTGCACATGTGCTAAGCTCAGTTTCTAAAAAATTGTGTTAGGAACCAAGCCTGAACTGTCTTTGAGAGTGACTTTGGGACTCCTAATGTGTGATAGTACAAAGGGTCGTCTGTCTCCATTCCTTAGTGCTTGTCTTAGCTGTGAGGAACAAGCAGTTGCAACCGTGGGAAGAAGTAAAGGATTGAGTAGCAGACATGACCACAAAGCCCAAGTGAGGACTATGATGAAAAACATCAACTTGAATTGAATGTATTGTATTGCTTTGTAATTTTAGATTAGCTAAATAAATAGCTGTAGTCCAGTTAAATTATGCACTGTCTTTCCAAAAGAGCTCAGTTCACTTTTGTATTTTTGTAATATTAACATGTTTATGTGTACAAATGGAAGCAGGTGGCTCCATATTATTATTAACATATACTTTTGAAGAAGTAACATTTTAGGAGGAACACCAGTTCAATTAGAGTCAAGTAAAGTAAAGCGCAGTATCTAGTTTTGAGGTTTTTTGAGAGACATAAATAGTGTCTGTTCATGTTTTGCTTTATGGAGTTGTGTGTTTAAACACAGACAATACAGTATCTAATGTATATAAAATGCTCCGATGGAGTGTGAAGGATGGCAAACATATAGTTTAGATCGGTATGGATACACTGGTGCCTGCGTAATGTAGAGTGAAAAACAGTCACAAACACTTTGGAAGTACAAATGGAGAGAAACAAAGTGCATTTTTGTGAGACGACAGAATTCTGATTAAAACTGCAAACACTGAGCATAGTAAACTGAAAGTCTCTTTAATACCATTTGGAGTGGGTTGTTAGTATGCATGTGTTTTGCTTACAGAGCACTGACTTCTGTAGTGGTCTTCCTTCTATGGAGGTGTTTCAGTTGTAATAGAGTAAAATTGTAGTGTGTGTGCAAATAACAACTCGAGGTATGGGGATGTTTATTGCTTGTTTTTCTGAGTGAGTCTTCAGGGCTGATGAATGAAATGTGTTCGCAGTGTAGTAAAAGGCTCTATGTTTACTTAATTTAACAGTGTGGATTTGGACTATCTTGTACAGCTGAATATACATTTTCTTCTTTTCTGAACGATGTTTTTTTTTATAGAGAAGAATCAATCCAGTGTTATTGCAATAGTAAACTGAAACAAAAGCTTTTTATATCACATATTAAAGCAGTTAAAGTCAATAATAAATCCTAATTAAAAAATACAGTAAATCCATGAAGTGCAGTAAATATGTTAATAACAAAGAGAAGCAGAAATGAAACAGCTTTTCAATAGTTTCTATTTTTTGACTGCAGTAAGCATTAAAATAACATGTTCTTTTGTATTTTTGCTGAATTGTTGCAGACAGCATGTGGAATTTTTTAAAAATTAGATTATTGTAAGAACAGTGGAGTGCTAAGATATGTAGAATTCTTTAAATTAAAGAAAATCTATTTCTTTAATAATTTAAAACTCTTAATTGTGATGATTCTACAAGGGCAAGTAACCCTTTTATTCCACAGCTTTTGCTATAGGAAAAAACAGAGCTGTCTAATGCTCATATTTTTCTGTTGAATCCCTGTGTCTTGTGAAACATAATAAAATTCAAAGAAGTTAAACTTGTATAAATGAGACTTACTTTACATTTTTTCATTTCATCTGGAAAAATTATGTGTTTCTTTTTTAATTGTGGTGATGTAATAATATCAAATATTGTCAATGTACATGACTTTAAATAGTGAATGTAACATTTTTGAACTACATAATATAATGTTTAAACTAGAAATTAGCTGATTTTTTTTCTCAAACCCTCGCCCTCCCAAAACCCAATGTCTGTATTTTTTCCTTAGATGCTGGTATATTTTTTCTGTGTAATGTTTCAGTCTTTAATCTTTTTGGCTTCTGTATTATTAGATATTCATCACACATGAATGGTGGTTTATGTAGTAATTATATCTTTAAGCATTTCATCATTTTCTTTATGTGAATTTTAGGTACGCTATTCCTCCAGAGCATGGGAAACGGCTTGAAAGACTAGCTCAAGGTATTATTTTCAATATTTCCATATGTATGATGTTTGAAGGACAAACCTCCAGGAAAGTGAGAAACGTTGTTCTTGACTCACCTACTGTTTTATTACTTAATGTTGTGTGACTTTTATGTGTCTACGGTATTATTGCTCTGAGGAATTCCTAAGAATTAAATCTTTGGGTTTTTTTCCTTCTCTTAGAACTTTATTTTGTAGTGGCATTTTTCGCTTAGTGAAACTTACAAAAATGAGGCTTAGTATTTTATTGTTCATTAGATTTTCATTGTTAGTATCTTTGTCTCCTCTGTGCCCTTGCTTTTTCTTGTCTTAGCTTCTTTTCATCAGCAACTTTTTCAATCTTCTTACCCAAATTTGATACAGAGATACAAATGTTGAAGACAGATGAGTCTCCAAAAGTTTCATCGAAGTTGATGGTTGGGTAGAGGATGGTGTCCTGGTTAGTACCTCTGTGAAGGAGTAAGCGGACAAAATGTAGAAACACTAGGTCTTATTTGTGAACAGGTTGCTGACTATTGAACAGGCATATAGATCCACTTCAGCTAAAGCATGTACTGGCTTTTGCCATTTAGAGATGGCAGGAACGTTGTGGGGAAGGAGCAGAGGTACGGTTGTAAGGTTGAGGTCTAAGGGAAAAAAATCACTAGTCTGTAGAAAGATTCTCACTCAGTAGTTTGTTTTATTTTCAGTAATACTGCATCTCTATTTTTGTTTCTAAATTAGGAGTGCAAATTATGAACATGGGAATAATTAGGGATGTTTCTTGGCCTGGCAGCTCATGTTTTATAGCTTGCTATTAACTGTTAAAGGAATTATGGAATGGAGTGCTTAATGAAATGGAATTAGAGGGAAGGAATGCTATTAAAAGTTCATATTTACATCTTGTGTCTCAGGACAAAATTCTGAAAATTTGTGTACATTTTGTTTTCACACCCATTTCTTTTTCTTAGTATATAGGTGCATGACTCCTTTTCTGAACTATTATAAAACTGTTGCTGAGAACAGTAGGAAGGCAGTTAAAGATGTGAAAGTAAAGAGCTGTGAATTTCCAGTGTTAAAAAGCGTGTCTTAGGAAAACATAGTTCAACCTGGATAATTACATTTCCTATTCCTAAATTTTGTCATAGTTTCATTTGAAAAAGTTATCACTTGTTTTCTTTGCTTTCCAGTTTCTTTTTCCAATGCAAAGTATAGAACTTTATACACTTTGTTCTTCACTGGTGAACAAATTGGAACATGTAGGCTGGGCAATGGACACTGACTTAGGATGATTCAGTAATTTAGTTCTGCAAGAAATGATAAAAGAGTAAAGGAAGTAGAGAATTGGAAAAGTTTCAGAGAGGGTCACTAGGACAGGTGAAAAAAAATGCCTTTTTCTTTTCATAATTGCTAGTAAGCTCTAGCTTCTCAATGAGAAGGAATGTAAATAAAAGGGAAAGGGGTATAGTAAAGACCTGTGATGACTGGTGTGGGCAAAGTGACCAAAAAGTTATTGTTCATTGAGTCTTCCAGTGTGCGTAGAGACTCCAAGTGAAGTGTCTTGGCAGGTTCAAAGTAAGCCTAAGGAGATGGTTTATTTCACAGTAGGCATTCCTTACTCTCCTTGGTGGATTCTAAAATTTTCATGGATTCTGAGGGAGATTGGAACACAGTGGCACAGAAATATCTTAGAGGAGCATAGGAACTGCCCCTGGCTTTGGAAGTCTTGGAAGTATTTGCTACTAGATTAGTCAGAGGAAGCCAGCTTTTCATGCTGTATGTAAACGCTTCTCTGACAGAACACAGTACACAGTTCTGACATTTGATGGGAGCAAGATCTTTGGGTAGATAGACTTTTCATGTGATGTTTTATGGCTGCTCTGGCATTTATTATAGATTTCATATTGCTTGATAGCATCTGTGCAGTGTTCTAAAACCATTCAAGTTTAAATGTCCTGTAGTGAGTATGCATCGAATTTTTCTTTATTTTCAGAGTGAGAGAAGAGGATGGGCAGCTTCAGCAACACTTGTTCACTCATTTCTAAAAATAAAGTCGTATTGAGGCATGGCATTATTTGTTGCAGACAAAAAAAAGCTCCTTCAGATTTTTCTTTGAAATACCTTGGTTTCTGGAGATATTACAGTAACCTATACAAATTCAGGAAGTAGGTAACTTTTGGAGATATGTGTTTTGCTACATGAAAAAAGAAAGCGTTATGTTAGAAAACTGGCCTGAAGGTGCGCAGCCCTCTTGTTGCTGATGGTGGCCTAATGCAGTGATAGAAATGGGACATTAAACATCAGAGAAATGGAAATCTGCAAGCCCACTGTTTTATAGAAAGCAGTAGGTTCTACTGGTGGAACAGTGTCTTGATGTCCGAGTGCTAGTCAGAATTGGGTACACCTGCACAGTGTAAATTGTCCACTGCTGCTCTTTATGTTAGTATAAGTTATAAAGAACTGTGGGTGAATGGAAAACTTCTTTGATTAATCATATTTATGATAATAATTTAATTATTTTTATTTCAGTACTATGCTCTGAATAGAAAATAGCAAATAAACCATAGAATCAGATACTGAACAGAGATGATAAAATTTCAAATAGTGTTTATTCCATTACATTTAGTGAATGAAACTGTATTTCTGTAGGAAAACTAGGTACTCATACAGAAATTATTATTGTAGCAGCAATATAAGATAGATGAGTTAGGAAATACTGTCTGTGAAGCTAAGTTTTTAGTATTTGATTTTAATACAGTCTGGGATATTTTTCTGTGAGTAGATTGTTTTCATGATATTTTTGGTCCAGCTAATAGCTGAGAATGGAGTGTAGAAGATGATGCTGTAGTACTTAACAGTAAAGATAATGGACTTTTCTTTTTTTTACTGAAAATTACCATTCTTATTGTTTCCATGCTGTGATCTTCTACTTTGCAACTGGTGCCTTCTAAAATGCAGCCTGTTTCACAGTAAGGTATCTTACAAAGGTGAAAGTATAAAGTAAGCTGCATGGCTGCAAGTCACTTAAGAGAAGACATTAATAAAACATAGTGTAAATGAGACCTTTGTACTTAATAGGATGTGTAGTGAAAATATTTTTGCATGAGTGCAACATTTGAAGGCAAAACAAAGTAGTTCATTCAAGAAGGTTAGCTCTGTTGACCAGATGCCTACTGAATTAATGGAATGCTCCTAAATAATTGAAATAATAAAATAATACATTAAATGTGACAGGTTGTCTAAGTCAAGGCAGCAGTTGGTAGATAAAATTAAAGGAAGGCTAGAATATTTTCCATTATCTTGTCTGCACATCACAATTACAACACATGCCTTTTGTGCATGAATGCTTTCATTTTTGCTTTCCATTGAAATCTTGATTGACTGTGGTGCCTACAAATGCTTTGTCTGAAAGACATTAGACTTGCATCTAATAAAGACAACAGTTTGATTTTGCCCTTCAGCTACTTTCTCATTTATGTAGATTTTTTTTCAGTTTTATGTAGACATAAATGTAATAAAAATCTCAAGTGAGCTGTTAACTGCAATTTTTATATGTGTTATATTAATCTGTAATACCATGGTATTCTTAAGGATTTTTTGTTTCACAAAATGGGTTAGAAAATAAAGAGAATAGAGGCAGAGTGGCAAATGAGAAATGACAGATTGAAGGATTTTGAAGATCTTTTAATAGATCGTTTGAGTGCAGAAGCTGTTTTAGAAAGGAGATGACATCTATCTGTGATGTTCAATTATGTTAAAGAAGAAACTAAAATAAAGTTTAATATATTTTAAGTATGTATGGTTGTTATACAAAGCTTTGTAGGGTGTATAGTATTAATTACTTCATTTCATGCAGAAGTCATTACCTGTTATGTATGAAAGCAAAATAATGGTTGAAATGAGACTTGAAGTAGAACTTGCGTAACTTCTAAGGCTCTTGAATGAGAAAACTTCAGCAGTTGAAGAACTGAATGTTTTCTCAACTGATACTAGTCAAGTTTGGAAAGTCTTATTTAAGAGATAATAAACTTAAGGCTTGTACATACATGTTCATCTGGGCATACCTACAGTCATATTTCATACCACTTGAAAGCCTCTTTGTGGCTTTTGTACTCTGCTTTGTATAGCATACTAATTGCCATTTTTTCTTTGTGATGATTGTTGTCATGCAAACTTACCCTCCTAATTTCTTTTATGTACGACACAGAAAAAATTAAATCAAATTAGTTCAGATCATGGCAAAATAATTTAAATAAACTATATAAAGTTTGTATTTATACCTAGCAAAATAAAATCTAAAAAGATAATTACTAGAAAACTCACTACTTCTTTAATCTCTGCCTTTGTTTCAATAGTACTGATCTGTGAATTACGATTAATATTTTGCATAAGTCCCTTAAATGGAGGTCTGCATAAATATCAAAAAATCATAACCTTGAGCTTAATTATGTTAATTTGATTTATTTTTACTTTCATTAATATTAAATTACATTAAAGATATTTTCAATTTAGGGTGTTATTTTTCTTATGTTGAAAGTTTTATGATTATATTTTATTTTTTTCTATTTTAAATAAGATTAACTAGAAATGCAGCACCTTTGAATTTCAGGTGAAGTCCTGAGTAGGGAAGTGTTGAAAGTTATAGGATGTCTAGCTTCATTCATTGCACTAGTCAGGATTTGATTTGAAAGTTCTCTAAGAATATGATTTTATGTGATGTCATTAAATAATACCTTTGTTAGTGACCAAATTGCGATTTCCTTGATCATTCAAGGTAAAATGTAGCAAACCAACCTGTTCAGTCCAGTGGAATTGTAGAATTATACTTTTGGGAATAGTATTGTAATTTGTGCATATATGATTTTAGCTGGACAATGTAATTGAAAACATTATGGGCAAGTTCTTAGTAGCACAGAGGAGCATTCCAAATATCTTGAAAATGCTAAGCAACCAGGGAATGGAACCCAATCCACTTCAGTTTGCCCAAGTGATAGGTATGATATTGATGTGGTCATCTGATATGAGGTACATGTGATATGTTGGAAAGACACTCTCAGGGTGGAAAGGAAAAATGAGACTGCCAGGTAGCAATGCTCACTGTCCCTCAATAATTTAGAGATTTGAACTTATTTTTTAAAATATGTTCTATATCCCTGAACCATTTCATATGCACTTTAAAGACTCAGGGCAGCACTGCATTGTGTATGTGAATTCTGTCTTCCTCAGTCACAGAATCACAAACTATTCTGAGTTGGAAGGATCCACAGCTAGGAATCTGCTGAGTGCCCACTGCTTCCGCCTTTCCCCAAAGATGAGAAGGCTTTGACTTCTATGTAGCATATATTTGGATTATAAAACCTTAAATTCTATGGAAACATTATGCTGAGGAGGAATAGCATTGACAAAGGATGTGATGTGTCTTCACCAGCCCAGTGATATTGCTGTTATTAAAGTAGTTTAATTTTGTTTGTACAAATAGCATTGGTAAGATTAGATATTTTGGGCTATGTTATCTTTTAGAGTATGTATTTAGTGTTTTCTAACGGCATGTTTTTGGTTGTTAACACAGACTGAAGCTTTTGCTTTCACATACTCTTTGCTGTTGCTACTTGGGTGAAGTAAATCAGGGTTTTAAAAAGCTGAGAGGGACCTTGACTTTGGTGGATAAAGGTACTCTCACTGTAGTTGTTCATACCCGAGCATTTGGCCACCAAGTATTGAATCACATATTTACCATGTAGACTGTTCTAATTCTGCTCTAGCTGTTAAAAATGTCAGTGTTTCTGTAAATTGTGGATTGGAGAATTTTCAATTTGATTGTCTTTTTCTCCTGGGCATAAATCAATGAGCAACCTTTTTCAGTTTTACTCTGAGCTCTGATTATTTCTCATTGGCTTCTAGGAAGTAATTGTTTTGAATTCTTATTTTGTTTCTTTGTAATCATTTCCAAGAAGATGAATAGGGTATAGGTCTGCCATGTCTCAAGAGATCATCCAAGAAACTGGGGTTACATGTGAATTCCTACAAAATACCTGTTCTTGCAGAACTGATTTAGAGTTACTGGGTTAATGTTAACGGATTAAATTAAGATGTCACGTGTGTCTTAAAAAGCATGAATGTAATACAGAATTTGAATAGTAGTTACATTCTAGATATTATTTTTTTCTTTTGGATGTGGGATTTCACTAAGCATGCAGGATTACATGGTAATCCTTTAAATTGGTAATTCTACCATCAGCTTGGTATTTCAGAATGGTTCTTAAAGTTGAATTGGCCTGCATTTAATGTTTTTGTAAGAGTCTTGTAATATTTCTAATGCAAAGTCTTCTATTTGCTACTTTTTACATCTGTTAGCCAGTTCTCCCACAGGGATTTTATTTTCTGGAAGAAAAGCTTGTGTGACCTTACATTTAGCCTGGCAGACAAAAGACTTTCTGATAAAGAGAGTCTTGTAATGAGGAAATACTACCTTCCTTTCTTTCCTTGTTCATTGAAGGGGAGTTTCTTTGAGAAGATGAGGCGAATGAGGCTGAAAAATTTGTGCGCAAGTGTAGACTTTGACAAGTCAAAAAATATGTTATAGTGGTACAGAATGTGTAGGCTGCACTTTGATTTCACTGTGAGGGCTCTGTAACCACAGCAAATGTTCTCCTGTAAACTTCTGGTAGTGGATTTTGAGCAGGTTGTGTTCTGCTACTCTGTGTTATTTTCAACTTTCTTGGAATTTAGCAACAAGCCTGCCTTCTGGTTGGACTTGTCACAGCTATGTCTGATCTCTTGGAGCTGTAGTGGTACAACTTAAGTTTTGGATGTCTGCCCATCGTTTGCTTTTTATCATCTTGTATTGAGCTAATTAAGCATATTGCAGTAACATAATTTGGTACAAAATTTGTTTTCTCAAGGAAAATTCAGTCAAACTCTCTCTGCTTTAATTGATTAAGCTTTTAGTTGCTTTTCATACCAGCTCTTCTCTCCAGTCTCAAGTATCACTTTCAATCACATTTTTCACAGTAAGTTCTTGTGTATTTCTATTATTATACTGCTCAGGAGTGAGATTTCTTGATGCTCATAAACTGTAGATTCTAAAGTTTTGATTGCTATCATTTATGTTATAGGCATTAATTGTGAAAAAAGTTGCAATTTTTTTGCTGGAGTTCACTAATTGTGGGCTAGTTTCTTTTAACTGTCTTTTAGTCAGTGAAGCCACACATATATAAAACTGTACCTATCAAATAGTACTTTTTGAAACTTACAACATTATTTGCAATTCAAAGAGAGAGTAAAGAAGTCTGTGATTGTTGCTGGTGAGAAAAAAATTAAGAATGATGAATTTGAATAAAATTTGATCTCAGGGCAGCTTAACAGGCTTCCTCGAACATTGACCAGCACAAGTCTACATTATACCTTTGCTGTTTAAGTGTTGCTTAACCTTATTTCTGAGAAATCAGAAAAACAGTGTTCTTCCAGTACTGGTGAGTGTGCTAGATTGAATATACAAAGAATATAACAACTATAATGTGATAACTTTAAAATTGTTGTGAAGTTTTAGGGTGGTTAATGGACATAATATGTAAGACTCAGCGGAGTGAAGAAATTAAATCTAACATTAGAGAGAAAGCTATATATTATGGAAAATTATAGTTTGTTTTTTTTTTTTTCTCAAGGTATTAAAAAAATTCAGATGGTTAATTGAAAGTGATTGTTGGGTTTTTAAAAAATTTATTAAAATAATTGAATAATGAGTGTGTTTTTCCAAGAATTAAGCTGCTTCTGTGAATGATGAACTAACATTTACATGAGAGGAATATACAGCAGATTGTATGAAGTTAGAAAGTTGTATTTGTTTACTGTGTAGATAGTTTTTAAGTGCTAGGTAAACCTAGTCTTCATGGAATCCTTCTAAATTTGTTTACTGCAGTTGATTTTCATGTGTTCAGAATGAACATTAACATAAAAAAAGCTCCCAGCAACAATAATTTCTCTAAATGGTAAGAAAATATGCCTAAATGTACAGGTCCAGATTTATTCTAAATTATTTCACTTCTTAACAAACAAGGAGGACCCTGTAGCCCCTCCCCCTGGAAAGCAGTTGAAAAACTTAGGAGGTGCATTTGATTTTGTGAAATCTCTTAGAACCTAGGAATGACATGCTAAAAAATTCTAAACCAAGTTTAAACACTGTTAAATTTTGAAAAATATTACAAAGATTTAATATTTGATTTAATGAAAAGATGTACAGTTTTGCTTTTCTTGCCTTATTAGGGTTCTTTCCGAGTAGCTCTCAAGGATGTGATGCTTTTCTTCGCCACAAGATGACTCTGATTTCCCCCTCAATATTGAAAAAGTATGGAATTCCTTTTGACAAGGTACATTAATGTTTCTTTTTAAACTCTACTTTCATGTATTGAATTAGATTGTGTTTAGTATAAACATTGTTATAGTAAAGGTGAGGCAAAAGGTTTTTTTTGTGTTTAGGTAGTGGCTGCATGAAAATATGTATTAGAACTTCCAATAGTTTTAGCTGGGAGTTTTCTAGCATTAAACAGTTGTAGCCGTTATAGCTTTTCTGTGATTTTTTTCTAAGACATTACCAAAATTTCTTATTTTTAATTTATTTCCATGATAGCTTAGATGGGATTTCCTGTTGACTGAAACACTTCTTAATTCACTCTGTTAATTTAAGTTCTATACCTAATATTTTAACACAAGTGTTTAATTTATGTATGTATGTATGTTGTTTTTCTAATGCAATTAAATGTAACTTTATCGTTATTAGGATCTGAAAGCTCTAAGGTGGAATAAAGTCAAAAAAACTGTTACTTAATTTAAAATCTATTTTAAAAGCTGTAACATAATAGAAAAAGAACGAATGATTATTCTTGACTGTTAGGTAGTGGCAGAATATACGTTTGATAACAACATTATACAAACAGAAACTGAGAAGAAAAATTGTCTTTCTTTGTGGATGAATTTAATACATAGCTGCTTTTAAAAACATAAAGTATTCGGTTTCTTTTGCTTTCTACAAGATTTTCTGTATCATTGTTTTCCACTTTGAACTTCCTGTAGGTGCCAGCTAATGAAATATTTTCAGTGCTTTGATTTTTAATTTTTTTTTATGTGTACTTATTCTATACACTTTGTAAATTCTAAAATTCTAAATTTTGGAGTTCTGTAAAGCTACTTAGAAGACTAGAGCTTGATTCAGTAAGTCCCCTGTCTGAATATCTGTTTATCTTAACACTGAGTTTTCAAATGGCTTTTGATCATTAAAGGGCTACGATTCCTGGTTATCTATTGCACAGATTGTTTTAAATTGTTCAGGAGAACCAGGCAATATACACTTTTTCTCACTTTATTCCCACTGCAGTATAGTCGTGTAAACTATCCTTGCCACACTCCTTACTTATGATTGTGGTTTCTGTTTTCGTGTTTGTGCTATTTATGTATTGATATAATGTGGGCATGTATTTACAAACTTTGCTTAACATGTTCCCTGGCCTAAAATATAGGATAATGCAGTGCTTCCTGTCTGGTTTAGTTGATGTTTTTCTAACAGTATGAAATATAATAATAATAACAATAATAACAACAACAATAATAACATCATCATTATTATTATTATTATTATTATCATGTATATTTTGCCCAGCTGGAAGCTAAACACCAGACAGGGGCTTGCTCACTCCCCATTGGTGGGATGGGGAGAGAATTGGAACAATCAAAGGTAGAAAACTCGTAGTTTGAGATAGAGACAGTTAATAGGGAAAGGCAAAGCTGTGCACAGAAGCCAAGCAAAACAAGGAGTTCCTTCACTGCTTCCCATGGGCAGGCAGGTGTTCAGCCGTTCCCGGGAAAGCAGGGCCCTGTCACGCGTAACGGTGGCTTGGCAAGACAAATGTCACCACTCCAAACAATTGCCCTGCCTTCTTTTTCTCACAGCTTTATGTACTGAGCAGGATACCATGGGCTCAGCTATCCTGGCTGTGTCCCCTCCTGACTTCTTGTGCACCCCCACCCTCCTCACTGGCGGCATGATGTGGGGAGCAGAAAAGGCCTTGATGCTGTGTAAGACATGGCCAGCAAGAACCAGGACACTTCTGTGTTATCAATCCTGTTGGCAACACAGGTGGGATGAAGACACAGATGTGTTTTATGCCTTTTTGGAATATCACTTCACTTTTCATGCTTAAGTCAACCTATGTGTAAAATTGAAGAAATGTAGGCATTTAGAATGATACTGCGTACCTGGGAAAGCAAGCTTTTTTGAATAAATTACTCATAAAATAAGTAGTTTGTTTTCTGAATGATTTATTATCATATGGAAATGTAGTTGCTGAGTTCAGTTTTTGTAATATATAGGTAAATATACTGATTCCCTTCATAGCCTTGTGCTTTATCATGAAGTGTCAGGTGAAACTTTCCAAGCTGGAAGGTTTTATAACCAGATTTATAGTTTTGAATTTACAGAACATTACTCTGAACAGCATAATTTTCAGTAGTTGGTGTTTAAAGTAGCATGTTGCAGAATGCCAGCATACTTACTTTCAATATGACACATTTGAGGTGGGGTAAGGGAGTTGATCTTTGTATTTTGGTGTCTTGATTATTCCTGTATTCTAATTTAGAGGATAATAATCCTCTAAAAAGAGGGAGGAAAAAATGGAAAAAAAAGTGCTATAAACAGTTAAATATTTAAGTTTGGTTCTATCACCTAGTCTTTGGAGGAAGCAGACTGTACCCAACTGTAATTGTAATTAATGGGATTCAGTGAGAAAGTGAATAGAGAGAACCAGGCTGTGATCTCTCATGGCTCAAAGTGATAGAAGTGGAAATGTGCTGAATGCTGATAAGTCAGCCTACGCCTACCAGGTGGCAGCTGAACTGCTGCTTGTTGCAATAGAACACCTGCTAAACTGTCAGCAGTGGGAGGGTGTATTGAGATAAATTTTGGAATCGTTAGCGTTGAGAATAATCTTTCTTAAACATTCCCACAGCGATTGTTAAAGTGCTACAGTAATGGTTACAATATATGCAACTATATGTGCATTTGCATGTATATACTAAATATGAATCCACAAAAAATTTAACCATGCAAAATGTAAAATCCATTTTTTTCCTCTAGCCTTGTTGGCTGTTTTTCTTGTTTTCCTCTCTTTCCTTCATCCCCTAATACAATCAGAAACAGACCTCTTTGAAGTGCTAACCCTGTGTGTTCTTGCATTGGGCAAAAAAACACATGAAGAATTTATAAAACTATTAGATAACAATTTTGAAGGAGATTGTGAAAGCAGAGACATTGAATGTAAGACAACTATACCAGTAGAAAGCTGACATTTAGGACATGACGTTAAAATAAAAATGTTTGAAGTTGTGAGTTTTAATTTTGGTGATTTTTTAAAATTTAACCCTTCCTTTTTCTGATTTTAAGTCATAAGGCTACTCCCTTAAAAAGAGTCATATTTGTCCTTCAAATTTTCTTACTGTGTTGCTTATGCAAAGCATTGCCACACATTGAAAACAACCTATTTAGACTCTGAGAAGTCTCCTTATTTTCCTATAATCAGCAAATGCATCTTGTTCAATAGTCAGCAGTCACTGCTCAGATTATTTGCTTCATTTAAATGGATCTGTTTGCTTTTTAGTGGGCCTGTGTTTCACGTAAAATGTGTATCAGAGCATGGAGAATCTCTTTTAACTATTTACTTCGGTATAATCTACTTTATTCATTAACTCTTATCAGATAATTCAGAAGACTGTGTGCTGTTTCAAGTCTCTGACTAGCCTGTCCTTGATAAAGTCTCTGGTGGTCTGACTTTAAGAGATTAAAGCTGTCACTGTGTGGAGAGAATATTAGTGATTGACAAGATTGACAAGAAGTGCTTTCTCCTCTTTTCTCCATGTAGGAGAGCAGCAGTCCGTCCTAGTAGAGGAAGATGAGACTTCTCTCTTGAAAAAGAATAACCTGACGAGTGATTTGTTTATTTTACCACACATTCTTTTTGTAGTTTACTCTAAAAGCTTTTTAAGTCTGATACCTGTCTTAAAACTAGTGGGAATTTGGGTTATTTTTTATATACAAAAACAGAATTACTGTGCAGTGAGTTTTAGGTTGGCTTTTTCTTTTTCTTTTCCTTTTTTTTTTTTTTTCTGCTGTCTATAATATTTTGTTGAGCCAGTGGTCTTTGCACACTTTTCTTTTGGTTGTAGTCCTTTGAAACTACCCTTGCTCAATCTCTACAACAATGTCAGAGTTTAACCATAGTCAAGCTTTTCGTCTTTTAGAATTTTCTTCTATCCCACTTGTCCTTTTGTTATATAAAATTTTTGTTACCAGTAGTGCCAGGATGCTTCTGGTCTCTAAAATTTTGCCTAAAGAGGAAGAGAGGAAGGACAGTAGCAGATTAAAACTTGTGTTTTAATAGCTTTATCTTGAGATATTCTCCACAACATTTAGGCATGGTAATTGTGGGTATTTTGATCTAGCCTGTCTTTGCTTCCTCCCAGCCAGTAAGAATGATATATTCTTCATACTGTCTTCTAGTTCCTTTTACTTCCAGGTTTTATTACCAGTGAACCTCTGCTCCAAGATTAACTTTTTTGAGTTCTTTCTGAATTTGTTAAGTATTACACCTAGCTATGTATGTTGAAGAACATTTTCTCAAGTATACTGTTTCTGTTTGTATTAAATCTCATCTCTATGCAATGTAAAAAAAAATTCTTTGTTTTAGTTAGTTATAAAGGCATATATAGTTTTTATTGCTTTAGGACCAGAACTGCTTTGTAATGTGGTTCACTTTGAGGTTTTTTAAAGTTTATTTATTTTGGCCTTTTAATTTTTTTTTTATTGTTACAGGTTACCCAAGAGGCAGGAGAATTTATGATCACTTTCCCATATGGATACCATGCAGGGTTTAACCATGGTTTTAATTGTGCAGAGTCAACAAACTTTGCCACCATTCGATGGATTGATTATGGAAAAGCTGCAAAATTGGTAAGTCATAGTGCAGAAAATTGATGTGTAAGGAAGTATTTCCTGTGATTATTTCTTTGTGAGAATCTCAGGAAGGTGATGAGAAAGGGAGAACTATTAGATCAGGTAATACCTTAAGCTGCCATTCAAATTTTATTTATAGCTCTTATTTTGATAGTAGGTATTATACTTCCAGCAATATATATTCCTCTCAGTAGTGAGTTTTGTTTGCAGCTTAATATATTTATTGTTCTTCAAAACCAGTTCTGTTCGTAGATATTTTTAAGTCGAAGCTACATACACAGAGGTTAATATATGTGAAGACAACTGACTTCTGCTCTTAAATCTCCTTTAAGATCCATTGTTTGTGAAGGCACTTTAGTTCAACTAGGAATTTTGATACCTGGAAAGAAACATATATAGTGAAACCTCAAAGTTTAAAGAAACCGAGTTCAAATTTTCTCATCTTTAATGTAATCAGAAAACTTGTAGTACAAGATAATAAAGCAACTGTTTGAGGTGTGTATAACTGAAGATATTTTAGACTTAAATCTTGTTCTGTGGTGTGCATGTTCCTTTCTTTTGTGTACAGCATAGAATCATAGAATCTGTAATGTTAGAAAAAAATTAGAAGATCACTGTGTCCAACCTTTGACTAAAGACCACTGTATCAACTAAACCACAGTTTACTAAGTACCACATGCAGTTGTTTCTTGAACGCATCAAGGGATGGTGACTCCACCACTTCCCTGCGCTGTTTTTCCAGTGCCTGACCACCCTGTCAGTGAAAAATTCTTCTTGATGTCCAACCTGAACCTCCCCTAGCTCAGCTTGAGTTTGCATTCTGTCATCCTGTCATTTGTTGCCTGGGAGAAGAGACTGACCCCCACCTTGCTAGAGCCTCCTTTCAGGCAGTTGTAGAGAGTGATAAGGTCCCCTTTGAGCCTTATTTTCTCCCGGCTAAACAACGCCAGCTCCCTCAACCAGTCCTTACAGGACTTGTGCTCCAGAGCCTTCACCAACTTCATTGACCTTCTCTGGTCTCTCTCCAGCACCTCAATGTCTTTCTTGGAGTGAGGGGCCCAGAACTGAACATAGGATTTGAAGTGTGGCCTCACAGTAGCAATCCCTGCCCTGGTCCTGCTGGCCACACTGTTGCTGGTACAGGCCAGGATGCCATTGGCCTTCTTGGCCACCTGGGCACACCCTGGCTCGTGTTCAGCCGCTGTCACCAGCACCCTCAGGTCCTTTTCCTGTGGGCAGCTTTGCAGCCACTCTGCCCCAGACTGTGGCACTGCCTGGGGTTGTTGTGACCCAAGGGGACGACCCAGCACTTGGCCTTTTTGAAGATCACACCACTGGCCTTGGCCCAATCCAGCCTGTGCAGATCCCTCTGCAGAGCCTTCCTACCTGCCAGCAGGTCAACACTCCCACCTAGCTGACTTGAGGGTGCACTCAATCCCCTTGTCTAGATGATTGATAGAGCTGTTATACAGAACTGGCCCCATTCCTGAGCCCTGGGGAACACCACTGGTGACCGGCCACCAGCGGGATGTAACTCCATCCACCACCACTGTCTGGGCCCAGACATACAGATGATTTTTTACGCAGTGAACAGTGTGTCTATGTAAGCCATGAGCTACTAGTTTCTCCAGGAGAATGTTGTGAGAGGCAGTATCAAAGGCTTTGCTGAAGTCCAGGCAGACAACATCAACAGTTTTTCCTGTGTCCAGTCCATGGATGCTCATAAGAGGAGATTGCATTGGTCAAGCAGGACCTGCCTGCTTGCTCACAAACCTCTACTGGCTGGCCCGATCTCCCGGTTGTCCTGTACGTGCTGTGTGATCGTAATCAAGATAATCTGTCCAATAACCTTTCCTGGCACTGAGGTCAGGCTGACAGACCTGTAGTTCCCTGACTCTTCCTGTTAACATCATACTGGCCAACCTCCAGTCTTCTGGGACCTCCCCAATTAACCGGGACTGGTGATAAATGATGGAGAGCAGCTGGTGAGCTCTTCCACCATCTCCCTCACCCTCCCTTGGGTGAATCCCATCTGGCTCCATAGACTTGAGTATCTAAGTGGCACACCAAGACACTAGCTACTTGGTCCTGAATTACAGGGGATTTGTTCTACTCCCTGTTCCTGTCTACCAGCTCAGGTTGCTGAGATAGAAGTTGCTGTGGGATAACTTTCTGACTGAGGCAAAGAAGGCATTAAGTACCTCGGCCTTTTCTTTAGCCTTGGTGGCAATGGTCCCCCCAGCCTCCAATAAAGCATGGAGATTTTCCTTGGCCCTCCTCTTGCTGTTGATATATTTATAAAAACACTTTTTATTGTCTTTGGCAGCAGTGGCCAGTTGTAGTTGAACTTTAACCTTTCTAATTTTCTATCTGCATGACCTCATCACATCCTTGTACTCATCAAGCGATGCCTGCCCCTTTTCCCAAAGGTCATAAACTCTTTCCTTTTCACTGAGTTCCTGTGAAAGTTCCCTTTCAGCCAAGCCACACATTCTGCCCACCATCTCGTCTTTCAACCCATAGGGATGGCCTGCTCCTGAGCCTTTTGGACTGTGCAGGGGACTCTCCAAACCAGTGTCCTGAATAGGCCAAAGTTGGCCCTCTGTATGTCCAAGGTGGAGGTTTTGTTGACCCTCTTCCTTACTTTACCAAGAATTGAAAACTCTTACCATTTCACGGTCATTGTGCCCAAAACAATCTCCTTCCACCACATCTCCCACCAGCCCTTCTCTGTTTGTAAACTGCAGGTCTAGCAGGGCCTCACTCCTGATAGGCTCTTACCAGCTGTGTTAGGAAGTTACTTTTCACTCATTCCAGGAACTTTCTAGACTGCCTCCTCTCTGCTGTGTTGAGTTTCCAGCAGACATCTGGCAGGTTAAAGCTTCTCATAAGAACAAGGTCCAGTGGTCATGGGATTACTTCTTCCCAGCTGCTCACAGAATATTTTGTCCACCTCTTCATCCTGCTTGGGTGGTCTATAACAAACTGCCACCAGGATGTTTGCATTGCTAGCCCCCTGATTCTTACTTGAATCACCGTGAGCTCTGTGCAGTCAAAACACTCCCTGATGCAGGAAGCCATTGCATTGCCTCTACTTCCTCCCCTGTCCCTTCTGAAAGCTTGTAGCCGTCCACTGATGGATGTATAAGTAATGAAGTAAGTGCGCAAGACCAAAAAAGTGGGCAATTTATTCAGCAGAAGTTTTTTACTGTTTTTCAATGCTCTCTGATTTTAGTCAATGTTAAGGCTTATATAAGCCTTAGTTTATATTACTCAGAAAAAGTTTCAGTCAGAGGCATTTTCTACATTGACTTTCCAATAGCTACCTCCTTAATATATTAGTTAATACAATGATAAGGAGTAAAGGGTAAAATCAGCTGTGCTGGTTTAACAGCCTAGTAAAGAGAGCGAACTCTTATTAGACACTGGAGATTGAGAAACACCTTCATGAGAAAGTTCTCAAATAACAGAAACTTACAAGTTTAGGCACTAATGATTATTATTGTTAATGAGATGGAATATGCTTCGAAGGGAAAAGTTAATGAGTATTTTTTCCCCATGTGCTTTGTATGCACATGTTAACAGTAATGAAAGTGTTGAGAATCTCTACACACATCTAACGTTCAGACTGGTCTCTCCCTCTAATAGGCAAGTTGTGTTTTTAATAGCCCCCAGATAGGGTGGCAACTCTAAAGTTAATTTTAAATTCTAAAATGCATTTGATAACTTATGCATTTGATCATTTGAAATTTCTGTGAATAGTACAATGAAACAAAGTTGAGAGAACCATGGATACACAGGAGTTAATTGTGGCAGGTAAAACTGACTTGGGTTTTAAAAGATATGAACATCATGCAGCTCTAAAATTGATTCAGCTGAACTTCAGGAATGGCAAACTGCATCTTCAGGTGTAGCAAAGCTGAGGTGGCGCTCCCTGGAGGTACCTCCCTGACAGTGTACTGGCTTCGTATTTCTTACATTTTTAAAAGATAGTCTACTACTTGGTGTACAGCTTCCCTAGTACAAACTGTTAAATGTTTTATGCCTCCAATATGCATCTCTATTATTGTATTATACTGTAAACTTAATGTCATCTTTAAATTCAGTAGGGTTAGATAATTTTTTAAACCTAGTGTAATTGTGTTGCTTTACACCACTTCAAAAGTGCTACTGAAATTCCAAAATTTTACCTAGGAAGTCTTGGCGTATATATTCTAAATACTGTTTTATTTTGTCAAAATTCTGTAGCTTATGGATGAAACTCATCTTAGGACACTGAATTCTGCTTGGTGGCTATTGTACGTAGGAGCAGTATTGTGCATATGTAATACAAGAAATTAAAGTATTTCTTGGGTGTATGCAGTTAAATTTAAATACCTACAAGTTTCAAAGTGGCATCGGAGCAATAATGACTAATCTCCCTCTATAGAGAAATCTTAGATACCATTGTCAAATATGAACTTCAATTTCTTTGCCAAATGGTCAGAGACCTTAATGTTATTTGCTTAATTCTTATCACTTATTACCACAAGAATAAGAATCAAAGTTTACTTTTCTTCTCTTCTCTTTTCTTAATAGAAAAGAACATGCTGGAAAGTACTGATGGTAGGATTTTTTTTAATACGGAAATGTGTATGAAGAAAAAAACTAAAGGAAGTATGGTGGACTAATTCTCCATAAAACTTAATGGTATTTGTAAATGCCATACAAATAGAGTAAACAAGACAAAGAGAGGAAATATTAAAAAAATCATAAAGTTATTTACATTGGAAAAGACCTTTAAAATCATTGAGTCCTGCCGTTAGCTCATCATTGCCAAGGCCACCACTGAAGCATTCCCAAAGGGTCACGTCCACAGGTCTTTTAAATACCTTCAGGATGCTGACACAGTCACATCCCTGGGAAGCCTGGCCAATGCCTGGCAGCTCTTTCCATGAAGAACTGTTTCCTAATATCTTATCTAAGCCTCCCCTGCTGCAACTTGAGACCATTTGCTCTTGTCCTTTCACTTGTGACTTAGAGAAAAGCTCAGCCCCCACCTCGCTATGAGGTCCTTGCAGGCCGTTGTGGAGAGGGAGGAGGTCTCCCCTTATGGCAGATTATCTGACAGAATTTACTTGGTACCACTGCATTAGCAGCAGCTGATCAGATCAGTCTTTCTGA
The DNA here is from genome assembly GCA_013399195.1 of Dicrurus megarhynchus. Lineage (NCBI taxonomy): Eukaryota > Metazoa > Chordata > Aves > Passeriformes > Dicruridae > Dicrurus > Dicrurus megarhynchus. The sequence goes on along the minus strand of VXAD01005141.1, from coordinate 54,365 downwards.
ATGAATTCAGGTAAACTAAATGTTAAAGTTCAAAACCTGGTATTTAAGGTTATCACTTAGAAAGTTTTTGTCTGCACAAGTATTTGCAAAGACTTACATGCACACTCATTAGGAAATGCAAGTATATCACCCACCATGACTCAAACTCTTTTCAACCTGCTAACAGACCTAACAAAGAGAGGGGAAGAAACTGAAGTAATAGCAGTAAATCTTAGCACAGCATTTATGGCCTCAATTAATACAGCCAGACTTTCATTGTGGATTGCTCTCAACATAGGCAGTTCTCTCAGCGGGCAACTCCCTTGCTGGAAAATTATTATGTGAGCATTCAAGTTTGAGACTGTGTTTCAGTGCTGCACAGACACCAGCTAATAGGGAGAAACCCCACAGCAAATTACAGGATGCCCAAGGAAGTTACAGGCTCATGCTGCACTTCAGTAATCATCCCATCAGCTTCAGAAGGTAGTGTTGGTAGCTTCTGGGGCAAGCGGAGCAAAAATGTACCCACATTGATCTAGGACTATATGAGGACTATTCAGGTTGGATTTGCTAAGGGGAAAAAAGAAAAAACCAAGTGAAATTGCACTGTTGTCTGAGTAATAAATACAGAAGATACAAGATTATAAAGTCTAAGATTCCATCATAAAAAAAAGAAAATATAATCTGATTTTGTATAACTGTATTCTGCTTCTTGGTTATGGTGTTTCTTTAGAAAACCATGAGTATCTATCTGTGATTAGTTTTTATCACAACATTAGAAAACTTCCTGGAGGTGTTAATTTAAAAGGTAAAAAGTTGCTGTGTCCAAAGAATACTGATATTTTAGTAAGTTTTATTTTCAGGTCCAGTAATTTCATTTAAAATAAAAAGCAAAAAATCCCAAACCAAAACCCACACAACCTTGCAGTCCCATTTGTCATTCTTCAGACTACTGATACTGCATCTGATTTGTCTTTTCTTTCTTTATGTATAATGTGCAAGAATTTTAATTTAAAAGAATGTTTTGGATCCCGTAGTTCCTCTGTATTGTACAGCAGGAACTTTCTGTGTCAGCAAAATGCAGCAATATCTAGGTCAGTTTATTGCTGTATTCTCCATAGAGAGTATTCTATACTGATGACTGATTATTTGTCTTCCTACAGGAACACTTTTATTTTTTATAGAATAGTTTTTAATTGCTTACAGCTGTATTTCTGTCTTAGAAAAAGAAAAAAATCCTGAAGTACAATCAATATTCTTCATTGATTTTGTGGGAAAAAAGATCCAACAAAGATTCTTGTTGAAGTTGTAGTAAGTATTTAGGCTGTGTGATGATACTGCTTTCCAGCATGAAATGAGATGGTGCTAAAGATTCTCTGAAATCACATGCAAATGTTAAATAAGAGATCTTTCTGACCGTTGGTATTGGACACTTTGATGAAAAGACTATGAATGCAAATTCCAACAATGACTTTCTGTCTTTAAAAATGCTAAACTTGTGGTCTTGGTTTCACTCTGTGCCCCCTAACTACCTGTAGTAGTTGAACCGTGTGAGCAGGGATGTACCCTCCAGCTTGTTTTCTAGAGTTTGTGCAAGACTATCATGGGTTTAAGCCCAGCTGGAGGTGAAACAGCATGCAGACACTCATCAACTCCACCTCTCTTCCTCCCCAACCCAGTGGAATGGGGAGGAGAATCAAAGTGAAACTTGCATGTTGAGATAAGAACAGTTTAATAATTTAAAAGAAAGTAAAATACAGTAATAATGGTAAATTATAATAATGATAATAAAAAGGGAAAGAACAAGTGATGCACAATGAAATTGCTCATCCCCGCTGGCCACTGCCAGATGCCCCTTCCCGAACCCTGATCAGCCCCTTCCAGGTAACTCACCCCAGTTTATATGCTGGGAATGATGTTCTGTGATGTGGAATATCCCTTTGGTCAGTTCCGGTCATCTGTCCCAGCTCTGCTCCCTCACAGTTTCTTTTGCTCACATCCTCACTCATGGAGCACAAGAAAAGGAAAAAAATTCCTTGACTTGGGATAAACACAGCTTAGCAAAACCCCAAACATCAGTGTGTTACCAACACGGTGCTCATTCTGAATTCAAAACACAGCACTGTAACAGCTACTGAGAAGAAATTAACTCTATCCTAGATGAAACCAGGACAAAGACTTGGGACAATATGCCGAAAGAAATACGAGGTGGCACCTCCAGTGTGCTGTTTGCTACAGCTCAGCCGCTATTTTTAGCTTGCTTTTGGACAAAATTCGGTTGTACAGAATTAAGTAGAAGTAAAAAACACGTAAAAAATGCAAACAACCTTCCCCCCCTCAAACAACACAATTGGATAAGTAACTGGCATACTAAAAACCTCCTAGCTGCAGAGAAGAGTAGAGAAGTGTGGTTCTTGCTGTCTTTTTCCATTGTCAGAAACACACAGGAAGAGAAACAGGAGAATCTCGTGGAAGGAAGAAGTCTGTCACCCTCTCCTTAAGATGCTTGGCAGAAGGATGTGGTGTGGAGGGATGTTGGTGAATTGCTGGTGTGTGGATATGTCAGAGCTTAGTGAAACAACGGGAGGTAGTGCTCAGCGCACGAGTATGGTAGAAGTATAGTTGTGTTGTTCTGTAAGGATGAAAGGCGCTTTAAGCTTTAGATACTCTTAATCATTTTCACCATCCTATAACTTTCATTTGTGGAATGCTATTTACTGCTGGAAAAAAAAATAGAATGGTATGAAATAGGGGCAGCTAGCAGGTTTCTTCAGGCTTCCGTGAATTTTCTTGTTTTCCTAATGGTGTTACTTTAATTTGAGTAGGCTGGAAATGTGTGGCTTCATGAAGTGCATTTTTGAGTTTCCTTACTCCAGTGGATTTTGCTACTCTTGATAAAGCAGATGAGTCAGTGGCTATTAGTTTGTATGTTTTCTAGCTATCTACTTTGATTTGTGCTGAGTACTTAACTTATGTGGGAAAAAAAGGTTGGTGTTCAGTTACCAGTATTGGTGAATAGAAATATTTACACGTAATTCTTCTGTGTGTCCAGGAGACTGGTGATACTAGCAGTTTTGGTTAGGGATCTCTAATTCTTCTTTATACAGTTAGGATTATTTTAATTTATTTCCTTTCATTTTGCTCTGGTTACTGTTTAAATCCCCTCAGTCCCCTGTGTCTTGGTTTAACCCGAGCCTGAAGCAAAGTGCTTGCTCCCCTCATCCCCTGGTAGGATGTGGAGGAGAATTGGGGAAAAAAAAAGGTAAACCCCATGGACTGAGATAAGAACAGTTTAATAATTGAAATAAACTATTATGGTAATATAGTAAGATTTAAATGCAAGACAAGAAAAGAAAGGAATAAAACCAAGAGAAAGTTGTTGACTGATGCCAGTCAGCCAGATGTTGACTGATGATGTTTACTCAACCCTCAGCCATGATTAGCCCCTTCTGGCCAATTCCCTTCAGTTTATACACTGGGCATGACATGCTATGGTCTGATCCTTTATCCAGTTCAGATCAGGTGTCCCAGCCATGCTCTTTCCTGGCTTCTTGTGAATCCCCTTGCTGTCGGAGTGTGGGAAACTGAAAAGTCCTTGGTGTTTAGAGTAAGCGCTACTGAGCAAAAACCAAAACACATCAGTGTGTTACCAACATTATTCTCATACTGAATCCAAAACACAGCACTGTACTGGCTACTAGGAAGAAACTTAGTTCTGTCCCACCTAAAAAAAGGACCCCTGTCTGTTGCTTTTCCAAATTCTTGTCAGGTTCTCTCACAACTCTGAGACGCCCCTTGTCCATGCTTTCACAAGCTTCCAGAGAAAGTACTGTCACTTATGAATACTGCTCTTGTTGCTTACTGTGTCTGTTTTGTGGGACCACTTGGTGACTTTCACTCAGTATAAATGTATGTAAATTTTACTGCCTGCTTTCAGGGGTAGTGTCACACTAGGTGATTTTACTAGTCATTGTAATGATTCTTTTGTACTGCAGCTCCTTTTAAGACGTGATTTGTTTTCAGATGCTGGTGCTGGAAAGCTTTTTGTTGTTTAGCTGATATGTAGAACCTGAGAAGTCTACCAACCTTTCCTACTTGAAACTAGGGGTACTTAAGTATTATTGCTCTCTTTCATAAAATTAAGTCAGTAATTACTCTTGCATTCTTCAGTGGTAGCTGCTTAGCAACCACTGGTTTTTTTTGTTTTCCGTGGATAGGTTAGATCAAAGTGCTGGCCTGCAGGTTGTATTTTTCCCTTTTGTGGGATGAAGTGCAGTTGTTTTGATGTTAGGTTTGATGGATTTGTTTGCCACTGCATTCATTAGCTTCACATCAAAAAACTGACAGGCTGTTAAATGAAACTTTGGCTTAGATTTTCAGCTTGACTGTTTCAAGACCTATGTGAAGATATTTTGTTTTTGTGCTGCAGCAGCCTCAAGCAGTTATGACTGTTTCAAAGAGAAGAAAAGTTATTTAATATCTTGATTTATTTGAGTGCAAGAGAGTCATTGTCTTGGAGATAGCCATGTCCAGCTTATGTTATCCAACCAGCATATTTATTTTGAAATATATATTGACACACAATATGTATGATTTAACTAATTGTATCAGAGGAGAAGTGATACTTACCACACAAAACCACTTCCACCTCTCATAATTTATTGAGGTAATATCTGTTTTTCAGTGAGGATTATGTTTAGGTTGCTTTTGTACAATAAAGTGCTCAAAAAGAAAAAAAAATACAACTCAGTTGTACCATTTTTTTTTTCAAATGTGGGTGAGTTAAATTTAAAGGTCTAGGTTTAAAAAGTATCTCCCTACCCTAACTGCAGTGTTTTAATATTGAATGTCAGAAATAGCTATGTGCATATGCTCATGAGTTATTAATCTATCAACTTACTTTATTAGTTTGATTTTTAGAAGTTCTTTTAAATACTGCATGTTGATGTATTTGATACCAGTCTGCAACAATACTAGCATCATTCATGCTGTACAAATCAATGTTTTTTACTTGCTAGATCATAATTAGCCATCTTATATCATTGACTTGTCTGCAAATGAAATTTTACAAGGTTTCTGAAACCAGACATGCTTTCCATTTCTGGTCTATATTGTTAGTCCACTACTTCAGAGCAAATCTTGTGCATTCTGCATTTTGACATTTCACTTCATAATCACAGTGCCACTCTCAGCTTTGCAGTTTTCAAGGAATTTTCTCTTTTATTTTTTCTTTATTTCTTTTATATTGATCAGTTACTTTTTTTTTTCCTTTTTTTTTTTTTTGCATCTTACTGCCATCATTTATTGCCTCTGTTTAATTCTTACATCACAAACTCATAATTTCCTGAGAACAGCAGCTCTTAAAATTTCCTACTCTAAAGTTTGCTGCTGGAATGGGAGATTCCCACTGGGTAGTAACTTGCACAGTTCTAGATTTCTAGTACTGTGACATCTTGAATTAAATATGAGGTTTTAGGAGTAGAAAGGAATAGTAATGATCACAGTATTTTTACCCGTTCTAGTAGAATAATATTCTGTTGGTTTTTTTGCACCTTCCCCTTTAGGTAGAGCATCTGGTTATAAAGTCATAGGAAATATTGTATGGTGATGTTTCTGTCTTCTCACAGTCTGAGCTATGCTATGTGCAAGTACTGTTGTTGTCTGTGAGTAGTGTATTCTGTGGTTCTGAAGTTCCAGCGTATTCTCATGAATCTTTTCTGACACTAGCACAACTTTTTTCTGTGTGGAGTACATGTAAATAGCATTATGCATGTATGTTTCTGGCACAGGGCTCTCATGCAAACTGCTGCACTGTTTATTAAATAAAAGTCAAACCAACAGTACTACCACATCTTCTTTCTTACATGGAGTTTTGATTAAGTAAGGAGAGGAGAATCCCATAAAGTAACATTTTAAATGTTGGAGTACATTCTGGCAACTGTGAGTGAGTAGAAATGATGGAATCTAATCATCCTCTTTTTTTCCCTAAGTGATATTTAAGAGGTTCCATTTATCAGTGTAAAAAATGTACCAAGTTGGCATACTTAGTGGATGTTTAGAAGTTTTTGTTTTTTAGAAGCTTTCACTTAACAAGGATTTTTTAAAAAGAAAAAGTCAGTAATATACAATAAACTTGCCTTTTCAGAATATAATTTATATAAAGTTCTGAGTAAATCAATACAGTTTGCCTTTCCTTACTTCTTGTGAGAATGCAGATTATATTTATCCTCAATTTGCTGAGGAAAATGTTTTGCCACTACGTACATTTCTGTCTACATATGAATGTGATAGCCTATAGAGAAATACTATTTTCATTCCAGGTTTTTAAACAGAGTAGAATTTAACTCAGAAATTATTTTCTTACATATGAAATTCATACCATAGACTCTTCGGGTTTGAATCAGCTGCTGAAACACAGGTGTCTGACGCCATCTGAGATATTCTACCTTCCTCTGTCTAGGCCAAAGACTACCAATCTCCATGAATCCAGTGTAGTATTTAGAGCTCAGTCAGACATTGTATATACCAGAATGTGTTTCAGGTGTCTGTGCATGCCTGGGCAATTGAACTGAGTCACCTGTCATTGTATTCTTTTATTTATACCCTTTGCAAATGTAAGACTCAGTCTTAAAATTAACTGCACTCTCCTACTCTGAGAGGAAGTCAGTTCTCTAGCCTTGCTAGATTAATTTTGCGTTCTGGCACTGGAAGGTGACCTATTGTGATAGGCTGGAAGGTGACTTAAATGTTAGGGTTAAAGTCTCTTAAAATCGCCACCACCCAACTGTTCTTCTCACAAAGCAAAACCTCCAAATACTGCTACTAGTATTAGTTACATTTCTTTATTCATTTATTTAATTTGGAACCATTTTAACGCTGCATTTGAACCATCAGAGATTTCAAGATACTAGAAACCATTCTGCTGTGTTCCTCCATGCAGTTTCATTTTGTCTTTGACATGGTTTGCAACTCAAATGTTTCTTTTATTGTTTTGTTTGTTATCAGGTTTTGTTTGGTTATTTGTTATTTCATTTTTTTTTCCTTTTTCATCTCTTCTGTATGCAGAGGTAAAACTTTGTATAAGGATGATTTTCACTCAGTTAACTAACTAATGTGTTTACTGGGACCACTTACACCTCTGCTGCTCCTGCAGTAGGTACTATAGTTGCTAGCTTGGTTCAGGCCAAGATTGTTGTAGAGATAAGCATGTACTTGCAATTTCCTCACTATTTTTCTGAGACTCTGGGGAATATTATCTAAAAATGAAGAAGAGAGTAATAGTACCATATATTTGAAACACATGATTTATTTACGTCCTGCTTCTGAAAGAAAACACTGTAAATATAAATGCACAATTCAAAATCCTTGACTTAGAGCAGTAGAGAAGGCTTCTATGAATGAAGAGAAATAAATTATATATTCACATCCTGAGGTAACTATACCAGGGTAAATAAAGTGTAGGCATTACTTCTAGTACCAGTGAGCTTATGTAGCCTAGCAGATACATGAAATAGGAGCTGAACACATGCAAATGCCTCAGCTGCATGTTTAGTCTCCCCACTGTGCTTGCTACTTGAATGAGTAGAACTTGTTCATATGCTACAAGTTAGAAATTATTAAGCTTTGAAAGTCTTGAAAAGGGTCTTAAATAGACTGTGTAAATTGCACTGGTCTAATTTTGGATAAAACCCACAACAAAACATATTGCTATGCTTTACAAAAAGGAGGAGAAATAATTTTCTGAAATGTTTTGTAGCAAAAAAAGTTGAATTAAGACCTCAGTTCTCGTGTGGTTGTGTTCAGTTTTTAAGGTTTGTCTTTCTGCCTCAAATGTGAACAACCTTTATGTTGCTGGGAAAAAAGGTAAAATCAATCACCTTTAAGGTGTCATCTTTTTCTGATGATATATAGAGTCACCTCTTAATTCGCATAAAATATTAATACAAAAAAAATCCGCATTGAAGTTTTAGAGAACGTTCACTTCCATGTGGTTCATTACAAGACCTTGCATACACTCCTAGAGTGAAATAAGTTACTTCATTCTTTCATAACTAATGTAACCAAATAAGTTCAGTTAAGACTGACTTTCAGTTTGTTCTCTGTAGGTAATATGTTCTTATATGTTCAACAACCTTATAAGATAAATTATTGTCTTTTAGATCTTAATAACAAAATCACCTGATCTCACCTTTGCCATGTAACATCCCATGATCTTGGGATTCTGAGGGAGAACTTTGACCTGAAGTTTCATATATTTCTATGTATCTATATGTAAAAAAACATTGTTTGCCCTAGGAAGCTGGAACAGTGCCTGCTTCTAAAGGGCAGTCCAGTTTAAAATATCCAGCAAACACCTGAATGAAAATTAAAAGATATTGTAGGCAGATTAATATTTTGTGTGAGACAGATACTCTGCCATGTACTCATCAAGTACTTGTCTTGTGCGTGGAGAGAGTTGGTAACTTGAATAGAACTATTCAACTGCTTCTGTAATATGGGTCTCCACAATCAAACGGACTGTGATAGGGTATTACCTTTGTACGGAATAAGTCTGGAGAGTAAAGTGGATTTTTCTTACCCTGACTTTCTTGCTCAACTCCAGTATGTAACCTTATCAGTACTTTGTTTCATAAAAATGATGAGTCTAGCACATAATGGCTAATTTAGAATAGTGTGGAATTTTACTGACTGCTGTGCTGCTTAGAAAGTTGTTACAAAACAGTTTGACTTGGAAAAGCTTTGAAACCAAAGAGAATAAATTTAATGCGAATGCCTTTAATTAAATTTTGCTTAATTTAAATAATGTAATTTGTATTGATTATGCTGCTGCAGTTCATTTGGATTTTTGTTTTTAATTAAGATTCACTAATCTTGTTTTACCTTCCAGAGCTATTCATAAAATGACTGTGAATAAAAAGCATGTTAATTAACTTACCACTTATATACATTTATTAAACCAAAAGCATGTAATAATTTTTTTTTCCCCATTAAGATATTGTATACACAGTAATATTTATTAGAGGGACAACAGTGCAATTTCACTTGGTTTTTTCTTTTTTCCCCTTAGCAAATCCAACCTGAATAGTCCTCATATAGTCCTAGATCAATGTGGGTACATTTTTGCTCCGCTTGCCCCAGAAGCTACCAACACTACCTTCTGAAGCTGATGGGATGATTACTGAAGTGCAGCATGAGCCTGTAACTTCCTTGGGCATCCTGTAATTTGCTGTGGGGTTTCTCCCTATTAGCTGGTGTCTGTGCAGCACTGAAACACAGTCTCAAACTTGAATGCTCACATAATAATTTTCCAGCAAGGGAGTTGCCCGCTGAGAGAACTGCCTATGTTGAGAGCAATCCACAATGAAAGTCTGGCTGTATTAATTGAGGCCATAAATGCTGTGCTAAGATTTACTGCTATTACTTCAGTTTCTTCCCCTCTCTTTGTTAGGTCTGTTAGCAGGTTGAAAAGAGTTTGAGTCATGGTGGGTGATATACTTGCATTTCCTAATGAGTGTGCATGTAAGTCTTTGCAAATACTTGTGCAGACAAAAACTTTCTAAGTGATAACCTTAAATACCAGGTTTTGAACTTTAACATTTAGTTTACCTGAATTCATTCAGAAAGACTGATCTGATCAGCTGCTGCTAATGCAGTGGTACCAAGTAAATTCTGTCAGATAATCTGCCATAAGGGGAGACCTCCTCCCTCTCCACAACGGCCTGCAAGGACCTCATAGCGAGGTGGGGGCTGAGCTTTTCTCTAAGTCACAAGTGAAAGGACAAGAGCAAATGGTCTCAAGTTGCAGCAGGGGAGGCTTAGATAAGATATTAGGAAACAGTTCTTCATGGAAAGAGCTGCCAGGCATTGGCCAGGCTTCCCAGGGATGTGACTGTGTCAGCATCCTGAAGGTATTTAAAAGACCTGTGGACGTGACCCTTTGGGAATGCCTCAGTGGTGGCCTTGGCAATGCTGAGTTAATGGCTGGACTTGATTATCCTAAAGGTTTTTTTCAAAAGTAAATGATTCTCCATCAGAACAAGAGCTGAAAAACAGTGAGCTAATCACACTTTAAGGTTATAGCTGGAATCAAAATTATATGGGATTTTGACAAACTAGGCAGAAATCTCCAGTAGTTTGTATCCTGAGGTACTTTCTGGGGTCTCATTTTTGGTCATTATATCTCCTCAGAGTTCATTTGTGATTGGATTATTGGTACATTTACTTGTTCTTCATGATAAAATTATAGCAGTAAGCAAGTCTGGGAATTTTTCCACGAGTTCTTTCTGCAGTTATGACTATTCCTGCCTGTATTCATGGGTTGGAAAGATAGTTGACAGTAAAATAATCTTGCTTTCCAAATTGTTTCTTCAGTGCCTTTGTATGTGGGCACAGATTTGTGTGTTTGCCTAGCCTGTGGTTATGCTTGCCTTTCAAGTTTATGTGTGATTAAGCATTTTCAAAGTAATTAAAAATGATGTTGTGTAACAGCTTTGTGAAGCAGCCTAGTTGCTTATTTACCATGTTTATTCATCTCTTACTTCTCTAAGATAATGCACAGTGGGTCTCCCTGTCATTAGTGTAAACTGCTAATTGTACTTATTTGTTATTCTTGAGTGTCCTACTAGCCAAGATGATACAGCAAGAAGTGAAGTACAGAAATCTGTGTTTAAAGTATTATATAGATGCACTATATGCAATTTGCAAGTATTAATGAGTCTATTTTTATTAAACAATAATGCATTTGGATCTTTTGTGTAAATGATCAGCAAATGTTTATGTTAAAAATACAATTAATAGTGAAAATTACTTGCTTTGCTTTATCTTTTGCCTTTATGTAACTTATAAATGAATTAGTTGGTTACTTAAAACAATATTTAAATTATTTAGCATTTCTTGCTCTGTTCTGTTTTGTCATCAGTGGTAAAACAATTGAAAATACATGAATATGTGCTAACAAACCACAGAGGATTATTCTGATGATCAGATTTAACTCTGTTGATATTGTGAATCTTAAGAAACAAGATACAAGAGATTTACTGATAATGTAGGACTTTTGAAAGCAAGTTAGAATTGATACAGTTTTCTCAAAACTGGTCATTAATGAGAATGGTGAATTAACTGTTCTCTGCAAAGTCTGAAAGACTGGTAATTTGCAGAACAAAGAGTGTAAAGTCAGGTGACACACAGAAGTTTTGTTTTTTGAGGGCTTCCCTGGTGTGTGAAGTATACATAATTTTTTGAAACTTTTAATGTAGTGAAATAAGGAAAACAATTTTTTTAGAGACTTTTTTCCTTTTTTTTTTTCTTCTATGTTTTTCCCCCTTTCCCTTTTTTTAAGTAAATCTTCTGTTTGTTACAGTAGTTCTCAGGATTCTGTTGCTTTTAGAAATCTCTTTTTACTGGTATGTTATGATGGTTTACTATAGGCAGAAACAGACTACAAGTTGTTTGCTGCATTACTTAAAGTTACAGCAAGCGAGAGTAAGAATTGTTTTAGTGGTATTAATGCATTTACTCTTAGAAGGAACATACCTTTATAAAAGGATATTTTAGCAGTTCAGAGCTTCCTGGAGTAAGAAATACTCTTCATAATTTTTCATGGACTGAATGTAGTTTGGTGAAGACCAGAGGATGTTGCAGGAATTGAAATTTTAGAGGCTTAGTTACTATTTGGAGTGGTCAGTGAAGAAGCATGATGTAGCTATGTACATGGTTATCCTTCTCAGTTGTGTTGGCCATAATGGACAAAAGTTCTCTGTAGATGTGAAAGAAAACTAGATTGTGTTGATAAGCAATCATACATAGTGTAGAAATTGAAATTATATGCTAAAGAGACTTAATTTGCCTTTATTTGTATTTAGAATTTATTGAAGAACTTTTCTTCTTCACCATACTGTGGCATGGTGGATTAATCTATAAGGTCTCAGGACAAAGGAAAGTTACTCGGATTAACTATTTAAATTTGAAATTTGGGATGTCTTCAGGTGGAAGATAAATCTCTGCTGCCTTTCCTATGAAGGTTGAACCAGATGATCTTCTTAGGTCTCTTCTCTGTAGGACTAGACTTAAAGTTGTATCTTATACCACATTTATAGAAATAACATGTAATATAAACATAATAATAATAATTAATTGCATTATAAAATTATATAATAATTAATTACCTTGTACAAATATATAATATCTTTTGGATAATATGATACCTAATAACATGGAGATAAGTGTACATATAGTACATTTAGAGTACATTTCCTTTCTAGGATAGATATTTAAGGGTTTTTTTTTTTTTAAAAGAAATTGTGGTCAGCAGTATAGTACCAAAATAAAAAGGGTTTCGCTTTGTCTGGTAGTTTAATTTGCTACTTGACTTCTATTTACAGCTTTGATGTGTCTATTTTATGACAGCTGAATATTTTTGTTTAGTCGCATCACTTATGTATTTTAGTTGATTAACTATCTGGTACTTAAGAAAGTCAAAGAAACACTAGTACTGTCATGGTACCTATTGTTTTTTCCTTTTGAAATAGTTTTGTAGTCCTGTGGTATGTTTGAGCATTGTAAATAAAACACATTTGTAGGCAAGACAAAAATTACAGAAAATCACAACTCAAAGCGTTCTGTTTTATGTTGTCTTAAACTTGCTGAATGTTGGTGAAAGAGGCTTTTAAGACAGAAAATTTTAATGAAGAAAATTTGATGTTAAGATGAACATAATTCCTTTTTATTTAGCATATGTTGTATGTACTATTTCCTTTTGTTTGTGCATTTTACTTCAGTCCTGAGCCCTTTTGTAGTTTAAACAAAACTAAAAGAGTATTAGTAAAACATCCTATTGAAAAAATGCAGTATAGTTCATATGCTGAGAGAACATACTGCCTTGTTTCCAAGGTGATATTATATTGTGTGTGCTGATAATCGTTCCTCAAGAAGCATAGAAAGGAATCAGAGGCCTGTGCAGATTTGCACTAAAATATGTGAAATGAGATGAAATTACTTAGTGTGATCTAATTGACATGACAAAACTGCAGGTAAGGTAAAGAATTTGTGTTTCAGCAGAATCAGGAGGTTTAATGCTGGAATGGAATTTAGGCTATCATATGATCTACCTGAGCCTTTCATAGTATGTCTAACTACATCTGTACTGCTGTTGTTTATTTGAACTATTGGTACTGAAGATAATTAGTCCAGACAAGGGCAAAGCTAAAGTAAGCAGCACTTCTTGTAAACTCTTCCCATACAAGGTGCTGAATTAGGTGGCTCACAGTTCTCTCTGGCTCCAGCAGGTGTTAATGACACATTAGCATTACCAGCAGTAAGCTGTACTGTTTGTAAAAAAGGTATCAAGAATTTGTTCTAACTAATGATTAAAATATTTATAAATGTAAATCTGTTTAAACAAGATAATATCTGGAGGCTATATAAGAGCATACTGGTTGATCTGTAATTTAAGTAACTACATATTATCATCAAACAGTCTGTATAGACTGAAAATAACCTCTTCTGTATTGTTCCTTTTTAAAATCAGCCTTTTAAAGTCAGTGTGGAAAAGATTGTTTTTCTTATTGATAAAATAAAGACAGTTTCTTACTCATTTTAAGGAAAAATGGTATTAATAATAGACAACTTGAATGGACAAACATTTTCATATAGCAAGTGATTTTAAGTGAGATCATGCAGGTAAATCTATTTTACAGTAACATGAAATTAGCAATGTTTATTTTTCAACTCTTCAAAGAAACCCCTAACATTTACATCTCTTCTTGTCTTCAGATCTCTTTTATATTGTTTTTTTTTCTGAAAATCCTTTGTAAAACAAAAATTTTGGATCTATTGGAATTATAAGAAAACAAACGTTTGAGTTTCAGTAACAAATGTTACTCATATTCATATTGGAGCACAAGCTCTGATTTTATATCCAGTTTTAGCTGTTCATCAGCAGAGGGCAATATAACTTCATACATTTCCTTGAAAGGATTTAATTTGTTGATCTTTTTATTTCTAGTTTTAACTAAGGGAGCACCTACTTGTAAATACTGAGAAAATATGTGAACTCATGATGAAAAAGCAATGAGCTGTAGTATTAGTATTCCTTACACACTTTCAGAAGCCTATATAAACTTCCTGTTAGTTGTACTCTGTGGGATGTGTTCCCTGAGTTCATAAGCAGGCAGAAAATGTCCAGATTTTATGGAGATAGCAAAATGTATTTTTACTTTTCCACTGGATTAGCTGATACACCCTCAGCAATTAGCTCATGGACCCTTTCAGTGGTTTGTTATTTGTTTGTTTTCTTTTTTGTTTGTTTCTTCTGGGATATATGTATTTTTTCCTTGGGACAGTCTCATGCAAAGCTTGGGATGCTTTTTACATCTGTTTCAGTTTTATTGTAGGATTAAATCCTTTTTGAAGAACTTGTTGTACTTGATAGACTCTCAGTAGATGCATTGTAAACTAAGTGTAGTGAGAAGCTGTGCTGTGATAATTAAGAAAAACTAGATTCAGGCCTTCATTTCAACTCATTCATTCTGCATGTTAGAAGAAGGGTTTTGTTTTATGGCTGGGGTGGTAAAATGAGCCTTTACACTCCTAAGGAAGCATGTGCACCATAACCTTCAAGTGTACATCATGTTAATACTAATATGTTATGATAGTTCTTTGATATTTATGCTGACATTTAAATTTCCATTTAGTTCTTCTTTCAAGACATGTCAGGAATGCTAAAATGGATGTTCATGTGTGGCAATTTTATTTTTTTTGGAAAATCTGCTTTACTATTTCTAATGCTCTTGAGGCATATTCAGAAAGATTTCAGACATATGGTTTCTTGTTTTTCATCTTCTCCTTTGGGCATCAAACATTCAAAGAGTCTACTCTACTGTCGGAGCATAAATACAATTCCCGCTAACAGCCTGGGACAGGCAGCATTTACCAGTGTTAAAACACAAGGCTAGAATTAAAATATTTTGAGTTCCAGCTCCTGCTCTGCCCTTGGCTCACTGAATGACCTTAGGCAGTAGAATCCCTCTCCTTACTTTGTTTGAAATGCATTAGATAATGCTGGCCGACGTCTATTACCAAAATTGTTTTGTAGATTAATTTGCCTCTCTTTAAGCTGTAATATTTAAATTGCATATAACAATTGAACTCCTTTAGGTACTGCATGCAGATAAAAATGGCAAAACAGATCATAAAGAATATATGTTTTTGGTATAATATAGCTTTTGCATTCAATTTTTTTGCACAGGTATTTGTGCTTGTGTTCTAGTTCCAGATCTGCCCCTAATTATAGGATTTGTTTAAATCATTCAGTCTTTTACACTGTCACTCTAATGGAAAATGGGAATAAATTCAAATCAACTTCAGCAGGTATTGAAGTCTTAAGCTGGGATACATAAATGCAAGTAATAATTATTATGGCTTTAAAATTTTTGTTTAGAAAAAACCTGCAGGATTTTCATGCATAAATACAGTGCTGATTATATGGTTATATCTTGCAACATACAGGAATGGTTAATTAAGTAAAGCATTGTTAGATGGTTGAAAAGAACACGGTATCTATGCAAATGTAACTGGCAATATGTAAGTTAGGTAAATAGTTTAAAAATCACTGTTCTAAAGCATCTTAGACTTTTCCTTTATGCTAAAAAGATTAATTTTTAAAAAAAATCATTAGTTGCAGGGAATGTAAAGATTCAATTTTTATTGTCTTGATTTTGTAAGACAAAACGCTGTACATCTGTCCAGAGAGAATATGGCTTATTAAGCCTTGTGCCACCTGCCTCTTACCAAGTAGTTTGCAATTTAAACCTAGAACTTGATGAGCTATGCTTTTAGATACTGAAATGAGATGATAAAAATTCAGTACACTTTCCCATCACCTGTTCAGATGTAGAACATAGATTTAGAGATACATGTTTTCCTAGAAGTGTTAAGGTGCTTGGTTACTATCCTAAATGATACATCCCTTCTTCTCTTGAAGAAAGCCTGGGTAGGAAGGAATCTTCAAAAAAATTAGCATTTAATTCTCAAAAGATTGACAGTCTTGATTCCTCTTGTGCCTGGTTTGCATTTCTTTGCACATACTGATTTGCACATCTGTGCTCCTTTTGTACTTTACTGAATATATGTGCAAGCTGAGACACACTACATGTGTGACATATTTGTAGATTTTGGTGTCCTAATGATTCTGCATTAAATCTTTTCTTAAAGGAAGGTGAAACACGAGTTGAATTCTGTGTATGTTGCTGAGGAGAAAGGGAAGGTTTTTGAAAAGAAGCCTGTATAAAATAGGGTGAGGGAAGTACCTTTCCCTATTTTCTGCATAGAGAAGAAGAGCTGCTTGGGCTTTAAGTATCAGTTATCCTACTGCACCTTTGTCTTGGGGATCCTCTGCCAAAAAGCTGCATTTTCTGCATGGCGTGCTTTTGGACACCTGTTATATTCTACTGTCCTTAATGCTGGTTTCAGGTCTGATATGTACACAGTAATTCGGTATATGGATTTTTGACGTGTACTTGAATAGAATGAAAGGCTGACCTGTAGCTATATATCTGTATTGCACAGATTCCCAGAAAGGGGCATTAAGGTGATTAATGAGAGGAATACAGCAGTCTATTACCAGTTTCATGTCAGTCGGCAGCATGAAGGTGCTGTGATATGAATAAGGATGTTTAATCCAGAATGCTTCCTAAAAATTAAATTAAATCTTATGCCTCACATAAGGAAAAGAATGAAGTCCTGTGCAAAGTCCATTTTCATTGAGTTGGAACATGGTATTCCCAAAGTCAGGAAGAGACAATAGATTTTTTTGTTGTTGTTGTTGTGAGATTTCACATTTGTTTTTGCACCAGGGTTTCTGCTTTCAATACAATATCATTGATGTACCAGTTTTCAGATTGGACTTGGATTTTTTTTTCAGCGGGTTTTTTATGTGGACTTTAACTCTGTATCCTTAAAATGCAGTTGTTTAATATGTTTCAAACTACTTTGTCTGTTACCAGAAGTACAGATGATGGAAATTGTGGGATAAAAGTGAATATGAATTAATGTTTTTTTCATGTTTCTAATTGTAGGACACTATTCAAAATATGTTATATTTGAACTTTTATCTTGCAATAATTTTAACTGGTTTTTGACTATTAATTTGGTATTATTTTAGATTTAAGCTTAAAAAAGGATAGGTTGTATCTTGTTTGTCACATTTTCTCATTTTAATGATGTCCATGCTTTGTGACAGCTGATAATTCATTTCCAAATCAAATTCTCTTCTCTGCCTGAATCTATTAGAGCATGTTAAGAAAATGCTATTTGGTGCATGTTCTCTGAGGCTATAGTCAGATGTCTCTTTTTTTTTCCTTCAGTTTTGCTGTCTTAATGGGAGTAATCTCAGCACTGCTGGGTTCCTTGGCATTTTTTAATAAAATCATTGCTTTTATAGAACCAGATACTTGGCAGAAAATAGACAGTCTTTTATTTTGCTATGATAATGAATAGGAGAGATGAGGCCAACTAGTGAATTTGTTTGAAACAAACAAAGGAAGTGTTGGAAGAAAAATGTGAACAAAGTTTCATATTTGTTGAAACCAGACTTTGTTTTAAGTCTTGATAACTTATTCAATATTACTTTAAAACATTTGTTCTTATGGCAAGGGAATCCAAATATTGTAAAAAAAAATCACTGCAGTGACCTTTAGTCCATTGCTATGTTTAAGATTAATCAAAAGGAGATAGTATCCTGTATTTCTTTTTTTTAATTAGGAACTTTATTATATATCAGCCAAGTTTAACTTCAAATTTATATTTACACACCTTTGAGTGTGTACTTTATTCAAAATGAAGTAGTGAATAATGGTTGATAAAGGTCACTAAATGGAAACTGCCTGCATCATTTGATTACTGTCTTGCTGAAAGTAAGATATATTAAAAAATGAAGATAATCTTTGTGAATGTAAGCTCTTCCACATACACTGTATTTCAAGGAAAACCATATGCCAAAAAATTTTAAACTTTTCCCACAATACTAATCAAAAGGTTGATCACTTTCCAGAAACTCTTTTGGGAATATGGTTATTCCTTAAAAGCATGTCCCAAGCTGCAGAAAAATGGTGTTGATGATTTGCTATTAATGAATTTCATGTGCTTGGTGCTGTGTGCCAGCATATTGTCTGTAATTTTTAATTCTTGGTGTTTAGGTAAAACTTACATGGGAAGTCTGCAATACAGGGAAATTGTGTTAGAGTTCAGTCAGTTCTGTGTGATTTGTGTCTTGAGCTATTATGTGTTCTATTTTAGAGTTTCCTAGACTAATTGTGGTTAGATATTCTACTTGGGAATGATTTTGAGACAGAGATAGAACCTTTTTTGTATGAAACTAGTATTTGCTACCAAATCTCAGTCATCTTCCAAAGATTCTGTGAGCCCTCATTTAATTCTTTGCAATGTAGATTAGAATTAGCTTGTATGCATGTAGTTTTTAGCCTTTGTATGTTAAAAATGAAGAAAATGCATGATGGGGGCTTTTAACTGCTTAAGTTATTATAAACTGTTATTTCTGTTAAAAAAAAGTCTATTTTTTAACACGTCCAATATATTTTTTTCAGTAAAAGCTCTCCAGAGGGGTTGGGGGGAGAAGAAGTAGGTCGTTCAAACTACTTAGCCTCTAAACTGATTGAATGCACTTTCTCTCTTTTCTAAGACAACAGGTGCCTGTGGCATAGCTCATACCAAGTGTATTCATAAACTTCTGACACCTATATAAGAAGAGCAGAAATACTGAATAAAAGCATTATTCAGCATTTCTTTGGCATAGCCATTTAATTAATTAATTAAAGCTTACTTCTTTAATTGTGCCCCTTGGGCAGTTCCACCAGCCTTTATTGACAGTGATGCCTTGGTTTACATGACCTGTCTGATTTCTGCACATCATTGTCATCTTTAAGTTCAGGTGTGTCTTACACTGGTTATAGAATGTTGGAAATTAGATTCCTTCCATTGTTTTTTTATGGAAAGTATGCCTGTGACAGCTTCCTTGTTGGTTTTGCTGGGGATGTCTGAGCTTATAAGTACGAGCTCCTGTGTTTTAAACAAAGTGTCCTTGTCTGGGACTGTAGACTGGTGAGACCAGCACAGGAAAAGGGGCTCACTGCTTGTATGCTGGTGGTGAGTGACCATACCCAGGAATAGGTCACACAGTGATTTTTGGCACAGAATTTCCATGTGTGTGTCTCTGTGGCTGTAGGATATGTAGCTTTCAACCAAGCTGAGAGTTGTATGAATACAAAGTGTGTCTTCTGAGGAGCCCATGCAGTTTGACATCCCGTGTGTGAAAGTGTTCTGTGACTGAGAGGTTTTACATAGCAGGAAGGTTTTACTCACACTGATGAATGGCACTGTACCCAGACCCCTGTTTGCTGCATGAAGTTCCCTGGGACATTACATGCTTTTTCCTCTTTGCAACATAGCTTTAGCAGCAGTAGAAAGAAATAAAAGAACAAAATAAGAGAATAATAACTACAAAGCAATAGATGGAAAAGGTAGGGGAACAGAGATAATGAGAAAAATGTGGGAAACAATGAATACAGAGAAAATAAAGAGGGAAAGTGGTCTAGGAAGATTTCTTTCTTTAAAAGGACCTAATTGTGGGAAAGGAGGTTGGGATTTTTTTTTCTTCTATATCTTTCTGTGACAGAAATGTTTACGTGCATGGGTAACTACAATTTTAATAAATGCTTAATAAAATTTGCATGCTCTGTTTAAATAGCAGCAGTGATAGTGGCTTAGGCTGGAATTCTGCATACTTTTCTCTGTCCATTTTGCTTTGTGCACTGCATAGATGACGAGCTTGTTGAAGTTCATTACATTGCTGTGTTTGAAAGTCTTGTTCTTTTGTTTTCTCCATGACTGCTTCTTGATCATAAAAGAAGCACATTATGTCTCTGTGAATATTTGAAAGCATTTTTATTTTATTCTGGCACTGTCTTCTTTTCTTTACTTGCTCTTTGTATTCTTATTTTGTTATTCATGCTCTGATCAGGTGAGAGAGACCTGTTCAAAAATCATTATTTGCCATCAAGCAATAAGATACAAATTTGCAGTTTGCCGAATCAGCTATTATCATAGCTGCTAAAGCTTAGTATGTATTTTAGATTAAAATAATTATTTTGAACTGCTTTGTGTTTCTTAAAAAGAGAAATCAGTTTCTTAAATTTCAGTAGACACCCAGTTAAAACTGGGAAGATTTCTTTAGGGTAACTTAAAACAATGTGAAAATACTGCCTTTTTGTCAGTGACATTTAATAAATTAGTCTTAAGTAACAGAAACAACTACTTAGTGTACCAACTAAGAAGACCAAACAAACCATACCTGCTTTTATAGGGCTGAGTATTTTAATCCTAAGTGTCACATTTGTACTGAGTAGCTTTGTTTAGTCCAAGTTTATTTATATAAAAAGTTTTGGTGGAAAATGTTATTCACTGAATAATTAAACAGCCAGAAAAACTTTTGCCTGCATGTTCTTGTCTGAATTTGCACACAGGAATTGTAAGAGCTGTCATTTCCATAGAGAGAACTCTACATTGGTAGAAAAAAGGAGATGTGTTTGCTGATTTGTTGATAGGAATTTCTGGAATTAAGTAATTTTTGAAGAAGACTCACAAAGATGAGCATGTTGACAAGCTCTAGTGATGCTGCTGGTAATGAAAGTGCTATTTTGAGGAATTATGTTACAGCATCCAAGAAAGGAGCTGTTTACTAGAAAGCAAACAAAATGAAAAGTAGTGCTGAAGAGATGGGAGAAGTGGAAAATAGGTATCTTTCCTAAGGTACATTTCTTAGCCGTCCCTGGCATGTAATGCGCTTCTGTTTTACATTTAATTGAATTAACTTACTCAATAGATGGAACCGGTGATAGGTTCTAAATAATAAAATTATAATAGAATGTAAAGTCTGTCTTTAGTGAGTGGTTTTTTTTTTTTTTTTTTTTTTTCTGGAAAGGATGACATTAACTATCAGACCAAAAATAACATTTATTAAATGTGAATAAAAATATTAGTGGAGACGGGAAATTAAATGTATTTGGCCAAGAGAATTAAATGCAGTCTAATTTGAGTTCATTTGAAGTAGTAGATTTCTTGAATTCATTTTTGTTTCATTTAATTGCTATGATAATTGTGAAAATTGTATGTGAAGTGATTCAGAAGACACTTAGTATCAGAAGAATTTTCATACTTCACTTTTAACACTATTTTATTGAAATTCGAGTCCTGTGTTTGACTTCACAAGTTCTAGGAAAGATGTGGGATGTGGGCAGTCCATTTTACTTTTCTTTGAAAACAAAAGTGCTGAGAATCTTTTCAGCTTCATTTGTAACAACTGTCAGTTATGAAAAAGCAGCAGTATCTGACCATTTATATACTCAGTCCTATTTTTGTTATTTGTTTGAGAAATACATGCGATCAGAAAAAGGCGGCTAGGCAGAATATGTTCTGTTTAACAGTGTAAAATATGTTGCATAAAGGAAAAGGAAGATTAGGATCAGTGATCTTGTAATGTTTATAATTATTTACCATATTTTGCTTTCTGTTGCAGTAACTTGCTAATAGTATTAAGTGTAAGAGTTAAACCTTGATTTTTATGGAAATAATTTGTATAAAAATATAACAGGAGTAAATTCACTATGCATTTTCAAAGAAGTTTTATTGTTACCATCAGAGTGCTAAAGAGAAAGGTTCTTGAGGGCATGTAGGGTGAGAAAAATCATCCTACCTGATATAGTTAGAAATTTCTTGGTGATATTTTTAACATTATCAGTGTGTCTTTCTTAGGTGCCTTAGGGAAACCAGTGTTTACTTTTTATAAAGCTCTGATATGATAATCCACAGTCATCTTTTGACTGTCTAGTGGATTCGCTGTGCAAAGAAAATGCAATGTCTTGTATTAAGGGAAAAGATATTTATTTGTTGATGGGGTGGTGAGGTCTTCTTTTGGCCGATGACAGCAGAAAGCTTTTGTGAATTGGGCTCATGTATACTTCTAGAAATTCCAGAACATACCTGCCTGCATATCTAGGTGTATAAGTACATTTAAAAATTAATCTTCAGGAAGATTTTTTACTTCAGATTATGCATTAGATTTAAGTCCCTTTGTTCCTGTATTTTAACACATTCTAATTGCTGAAAGTACTTATACATGAGGAAAAAAATATATTTGGAAACAAAGATACTAAATCTCTCCTTTTAAAAGACACGGAAATATATGTTAATTAGATAAGTTTTTCTAGTGCCATACTTGTGACAGAAGTGCGTGAATTAATATACTGCGTTCTCTACAGAGACAGTATAATCTCCGGGGTGCAGTTTAGACTATTTAGGTAAAAACATTTTCAACTCGGTTACATAAATGAGATAAGTAAAGCATATAAGGATAGGTCTCAAGTCTGAGTTTTAAAAAATAGGGGCAGGGCTGTTCTTGATGTCTGGACCACACATTTGACAGTATTTGTATGGTAAAATTTCTAACACTCATCCTGTGTAATCCTCCAGCAGAAAGAAAGCTTGTCACAGGTTCTTCCTCGATGTATGGGTTATTAGCATGTAGTGGTTGCTTTTTAAAATTTCTTTCACTGGTTTTCCCTTGTTGCTTTTGTGTTCCTGGGCATAAACTCGTCGTGCACATGTCTGAGCTGCTCCACTTCTGAGAGCTAGTGATCTTACAACCTTGGAGATTTTCTTGGAGTACATTTGTCAGCTTCAGCATGTCTCTCCTGCATTTTGGTTTTCCATTCAAATGTTTTGTCCAGGTAGACTTAGAAGCTTCCAGGAAGGTTCAGAATTCTTATGCAAGAGCTGCAAAATCTTGTGGAAATCTGGTGTGACCTGCAGGTCAAACTGTCTGGTTGATGAGGGGAGTGATAGAGGGGCTCTGGTGGGCCCCTGGCATTCAGCCAAAGTCAAACTACCAGAACTTCCATTTCTGTTTGAGCAATTGCAATTAGAAATGTAAAAAAAAAAAAAAAAAAAAAAATCCATTTCTTTTACACACTACAATTAAGATGCCTTGAATTAATTCAATAGGGTAAAATGCTGCTTGGTGTGAATTCGAGAGGTCCTTTTCAGTCATCTGTGACTACATCTGTAATCATCTTGGTACAGATGCTTTTTAAAAAGGTTGTATGCACAAATGGTTAAATTTCTTCAAAAGTCATTGCTAACCAACACGTAAGCATTAAAGATATTTCAAAATAATTCCTCTAGTGAACATGACAGTTCAGCTGCTGTGTTACTCTTTCCTTGAGGTGTTTTACTGTAAGATTTGCAACTTAATTTGCTTTTTTTTTCATTTTTTGCTGTTTTTTCTATGAATAGATACTTTCATGAAGAACCTATCATACTGATAAAAACAAACCAAACATATCTTTACATAGTGTTTCACAGACAAGTGATTGTAAAATGTCAGCCAGCCTAAGATTTTCATGTTCATGTATTTTGACATGATTGCATAACAGCAAGATGTTGTATACTTTTTCTTGTTTAGAGAAGTCTAAAATTGAACAGCTAACATCTTAGTAGGCCGTTCTTACACTAATCAAAAAACTCAGTGTGAAAGAACAGGAAAGGTTACAAAATCAAGTATTGAAAAATTAGTCTGTCAGAACTAGGGGGTTAGTTCAACTTCAGTTCACCCTTGTTATGTTAATGTGTAATCTTTAAGTTTATGAATAGATGAATATTTTTTCTACAGACTGTACTACATTAGAAAGGTTCATTTATTTCATATTCCTTTATTAGAGTATATAATGTGTAGACATACTGTTCACTATTAACACCAGGTACCAGAAAAAAAAGGAAAATTCCTTCTAGACATTTTTTGTAATACTACCATTGTTGCATCTGTAAACTTGATAAATATTAATAAAAAATTACAGTACTCCTGTGGATTAGTTCATATTACTGTCTGTATTTTATAGCTGTGGAACTTTTGGCTAAAAATCTATAAAGGCTGAAATATTTGTAGATTCAAAGTGTCCAATTTAAGATGTCAGTGACTTGAGATTTAAATGTTAGTATTTTCTTGTAGCACTTTGAGCCACAGTTAGCTGACTTAAACTGTGGATAGTAGCTCGTCACTTTTGCATCTTCCTTTTGTAGTATTTTATTGGCTACTGCTCATGAAAAATTGCATTTTGTGGTTTGCATGCCATCACACAGGAACTCCATGACTGAGTAAAGAAAAGAATTCATTTCTTCTGATAGGTGTGCCATTTTCTTAAAAGTGAGATTTTCCATTTGCCTAGAATATTCTTCAGAGATGTTTTTACATCTTTGCAGACAGAAGTGTCTGCAAAGATATTCAAAACTAATGGTTACAAAATTCTTGTTCTCTTCCATGTTGTATCTGTCCTGAAGATTTAGTGAAAAATACATTGGTTATTTTTGTTCAGTTCTGGAGAATACAGTATTCCAATGGTACAGACCAATTTGTCACTGGTCTCGTCTCTGTGTGTGCTGTACACCATCCTGCCTTGCCCACACATGTCTGTTTCCTCACTCACCTCTCTCTCCATTCTAACTCCCAGGTCCTGGTTTCAGTGATCATTTCTTCTTATTGCCCTCCCAGCTTGTTCTGCTGACACAGGCTTTTCCACCTTCTCTCTCTGCCTTCATCCGAATCTCTTTTCCAGCTGGTTTCCCCTCCTTCTGCCTTTTGTAGCACTGTTGTGCAGCTGTGTGTTTCTCTGCCTGCTGTGCCTTTCCATCCTCTCCAACTCTGTGTTCTGTCCAGATAGCTTTGCCCGCCATAGCTTTGCCCACCTTGGCTGTGCTCTTGTTTTTAGCAGTGTCTGATGTTGTTTTGTGCAAATTTTGAGGAATAGTTCTACGCAACACATGTGGCGTTGCCAACAAGTAGAACATGTTTATTACAAAACCCTTGAAACAATAGAAAATGGTTACATTTAAATGGTGAATTATGCAGAAAAATAATCAGTAGAAGTAGTGAAAATCAACTTTTGTAGATTATGATTCCTTCTGAGTCTTTTAAAAATAATGGAAATTCTAATCAGGATCTTTAAGTTGGATTCCACCAGAATCTTGTAGTGATATCATTTTACCTGAACTTTTTGCTGTAGTTTCTTAGAGGTCTTGTTATATTAGGCTGTGATCAGCTTTTTCTTTTTCCCTTGTGGAAGTTCTTAAAATCCTCGTGGGTCATAAACTTCTGGAAGGGTTTTTTATTTATTGCCCTGCCCTCCATCTCCCCATTTAAAAATCCCTCCTTTTGGAACTAAGATGGTAAGACCTTTTCAAGCAGACTTAAGGTACTACTCCCTTTGAAGCCAGTTACTGTTGAGAGCTGTGTATCTTGTAGGAGCTGGTTTTGAACAGTCTGTGTGCATTCCCAGTGCACAACTTCCTGTGACTAATTAGGCTTTTTGGGGCATTTTCTCCCATGAGGAGAAAGTCTGAGGAATGAAAGACTAAATTTGAAACTCCAGTCCTCTAGCTGATTTTTGCTTTGTCTACAAAACAATTTTAGTTGGGGCTTTAAGTCCAGAAAAAAAAAGTGGTTCTTTTCTTTACCTTTGCTGTGATTCCCTCTGGAAAGCATAGCTTAAAATACCAATTGAGCTGAGAAGTGAAACAAACTAGACTTCACTGACATGTTATCAGAAACAGAATCTAGCAAAACTAAAAACCCAGAAATGAACTGGATGTGCCAAAAATGGCCCATTCTGCCTATGGGTAGTACTTGGTCATTTCCAGTGCTGACAGCAAAAGTAGATACGAAATAATTGTATTTCATACTTGTTCTCATGACAGAAAAGCTCAGTGCAAGACTCCGTAGGAGGGGAAGGTGATTTTTAAAAATTTTAAGCAGAATTGTTTGTGTGCATGTCTTTGTAGATTTTGCTCACTGACTTTGTTACAGCCATTCTCTGACCTTAACATATGCATCTTTCCTGAGGTGTCCAAGCAGTCTGACTGGGATTAGTTGTGGAGGTATGGCAGACAAGGAAACACTGAATTTTGAGCTTTCATCACAGGTTTTTCTTCTTAAATAGTAATTCTCTGTGATTTCTGCAGACGCTTTGCTCAGGCCAGGTTATGTTCTTTGGTGCCATTGCTGCCTCCTTAGCTGTGCTCACCTGGCTTTGGTCAGCACCCCACTCAGCACGTGCCTGTTGCCTGTTTCACTGGCGTTCTTCCTAGGATTTACAGCTGCTCTATTCAATACGACTTGCTGCACATACAGCATTCTTCTACAGCCTCATCTGCTGTTTCGCCCAGTGTCTTTATACACTCCTGCTGCCATGGGCACTGCCTGTGCATAACGGTGTAGTAGTGCCACTGCGTAGCATTTCATCCAGAAGAGAAGGCGGAACATTAAATACAGAAGTGACAATCGCATAAATGCATATTGAGACCTAGGAGACATACTTAATGGTTTATAATGTAAGACAAATATGTATCTTAAAACCCAAGTCAAGGAAACTTCAAAGATTTTTTTAAGAAAGGGTGTCTTTTAAAAAAGCCACCTGTTTGTGTACTTCTAAAATATGAATGAGTTGTTTTCCTTTAGTTTGTCAAGTTACGTATGAATAACAGACAATGACTGATATTATTAAGAAATTACTTAGAGGCAGCTGAGAGGGAAAAACTTATATTTGGTTGCCTGTATTTGTATTTAAAACCTGCATTTGTTTCATGTCCGAAGTATTTTTTTATTTACTGCTTTCTCTCATTCCACAGCTCTGCAAACAGTGATATTTTAGTGGGTTATTTCACTTTCTCTGCTTCTATTAAGTTTTTATCTGAATTCTATTAAAAAGTACAGGATATGCCTGTGGTGTCTATATGGTGAAATCAGAAGCATCACATATGTTTGACATTGTGAATGTGAGAGGGTGTTACAGTAGATACACAGGGTATCATTGAGGTGGCATCAGAGGCAGGACAATTGTGAATGGTGACTACTGTATTTGGCCTATAAAAATCCTAATTATAGCTCTGATTTTAAAAAATTCTTAGTAATTGTTTAAATTCAATATTAGAGAATAGGTTCCAGTATTGGAGGTACCAGAAAAAAGTGATTTTCTACATAAACTTAAAATTGCCTTCAAATTGTATGGCAAGGTAATTTATTTAGGCAATATAATATCTTTATATATAGCAAGTCCCTTTTTCTCTAAGCAACCCTACTGATCGACTTAAAATTACATTGATGGAATCACCTTGTGACTTCAGTAGTCATTAAGAAAATAGTGGCTTCACCTATAAGGTCTATAAATACATTTGCTGGCCAAAAAATTAAGGTGCAAATATGAAATATTTATTAAAGTACATGCAGGATTTTGTGAAATTCCTGACTTTATTAAAAATTTATTTTCTTGTGAACGTATCTGACATTTGTAGTAGAAGTTACCACTCAACTGTGTTACATGAAAACAGGGCACAGTGACAGCAAATGAAAAGATGGTGATCAGCTAGCCATGATTTCTGAATTAAAATAGTGTCATTTAAAGTACAAATATGTAAGTCCTGTCTCCTGTGGTGAAGTATCAAATATTTCAAAGTCAGCAAAAATAATTAGTAAGTAAATGTGTTAAATAGCCAGATAGATAAATTAGTAGTAAATTATTAGTTCTATATTTTAGTTTCAAGACTCTTGTGTGAATTTTAAACCAAGGAACATAAGCACAGATACAAATGTGTGATGTGATGTATCGAAAGCAGAAGTTCGTAATGTCATGGAACTTTCACTGGTACAAGTTGTAGAGGTTGTATGGCATTGTAAAACTACTATGCTTTAAAAGTGAGTTTATGATACGCTGTAGTGAAGTGTACATAGAACTTGTGAAAATCTCCTTTTGCTTGTGAGCATCTTAAAAACCAGCATTCCTGAACACTGTTTTCCTTCTGCTGCAAATAATTATGAGTTATATAGATTATATTTGTGGTATTAATTATATGCCAGATTTGATTTTGAGAGTAACAAGAAAGATGAGTAAAAAAAGCTACTCCTGGAGCATCTTTGGTTAGTGAATGTGATACTCAATGCAAGAGATAATGATGATTCCTAGGTCCTGTCTAAGAAGATTCTTGTCCTACATTTTTAAGAAGAAAACGGAAACAAAAGCTGAAACCTTTCCATGTCCGAGCAGGTAGAGAAAGGGGTTTTTTTTTTTGCAATTTTGCAAAGCAGATTTTAAAGTATACAGAACTAGCCGTGAATAGGCTATGTGAAATTAAAGTTGCAATGTTGTTTTTCACTAGTGGGTTTCAGGGAAATACGGTAGGACCTGCATACTAGTGTTGAAAAGTGGCATCAGCATTTCACTAGAACATTTTAAAATACTCCCATTGTGTGATTTTCCTGTTTGTGATTAAACTGCAGCTTTTTATATTCTGGTACATGCTGTACCTTTTGTTGGGGATTGTTTTACTATTGATGCTTAACAGTATATAAAAATTCTTTTGCCATGTGAGCCATCCTTGGAAACAAGCAAAACTCCAAAGTTTAACAATCGTTAAACACCAGGTAATTGTAGAGGTACATTATAAAAAGTCTGAGACTTTCATTCTGACTTCTATTTCATCACTGGAGTTTTGTATTGATATGTATTAAGCTACACATCTGATTCAAAAAGATTTATGCTATAACATGAATATAGTCAATAAAATGGTATATTGTAGTCACAGTAAATACAATTTCTGTGCATAAAGGGAAGTCTTTTTATACAGGGTAAATAGATTCCAAGATTTAAAATTGACCCAGTAAGTTAATGGTATTAGCAAACAAAGCCTGCTGTAATTTGAGATAAAGGCTGTAAGTAATCCTTTTCCCCCTAGCTTTTCTCTTGCAGTGTTTCATTATGGATGCCTTATACCTGTGTCATGAGTAAGCCCCTGTGCTGTTCTCCTATATAAAATCAACTCTTAATTACTCCACTGTGTGATAGGGCTCATTATAAGATATGAGAACTGGCTGGATAAGAGAGGATTTCTTCAGTCTGTGTTGGGACTTATACCCACTGGAGACAAATTTATACTCTATGGCTATGTTTGCTTTCAGAAAATTGGACAATCGTAATCGTGATTGTAAACACAGTAGCTCAGCTGGGGTTTGCTTCTGAAAATCATTTCTAGGTCAGATGCTTAGTTCAGGCAGCCATTAAATATTTTGTTTCTAAACAGTGAGTTTAAAAAAGTTTGCAATTACATTTCCTGTAGCTAAGAAAAGAAGAAGCTTTTTTTACCTTTATAATTACATTTAAAAAAACATTTGAGAGACACTGTATTTTTTAATGTGTTTGAATTATGACTCCGTTATTTTGCTAGTTTGATCCCCACTCACAGGAAGGTGACCTTACACTTTGCACTTTCCACAGTTCAGCACTTCCTGAAGAAATGTGGAGTAAAATGTTTCTCCTTTCAAGAGCAGAATTGCAGAAAGGAGAGGATTAGAAGTTTGTTTTAATGTTTGCATAGTAGACCTTGAACTCCATGTGGCACATTTTTGTTTATAAGTCTCCAGGTATTGTTCTCTTCCCCTCACAGATTTAGGCTGTTTAAATGCAGAGATTGTTTCAGAGTAGAGCAGGTCTGGAAAGAAAGGGATTGAGATTTCAGCAGTACTTTATTGAGATATCAGCTGTCCTGCTTTTTTGGGACATGACTGCAGTTTGTATCTGATGGTGCAGTCTCTTTCCCTACAAGGCAGGAGTGCTCAAAGCTGTCCTCTTCTTCTCTTACAATGACATGTGAAAGGCTGGGAGATGAAGTTAAAACATGCCTCTGTACCTTGACTTCAAACGCATGTGTCGTGTCAAGAGGAGGATGATGCACACTTCATGGGTCTCAACTGCTTAGAAACAGCAGAGTCTGATTCTGCTGGGGAGGACTGCATTGCAAAGGCATCCTATCATGGCCACTGTGAAGAGGATGAATAACTGTGTACCCATAGGTGTTTGGGTTTCTTGTCCTTACTCCATCAGCACTGCCCATGCTGCTTTTTTTAATTTGAAGGTTGTAGATAACTTCAGTGTCTTTCCTGGGTGTCACAACTCCATGGAACATTCTTCCCAATTTCAGAGTTAGTGTTTAGTTTGTTCTCCTGATGGGAATGAGTTACTTGCAGTACAGAATACTCCGCATGTTAAAACTTTCGAAAACTGTTCTCTTGTGGCAGTCTTTACAGTAAGCATTATATTGAATTCTTTCCTTCAATACATTGGCATAGTATATATAGGGAGAAAGTTTCTTGTTTGATTTTTTTTCATTCAGAGCATCTGATATTAAAGCTCTTCATTACTACAGACTTAGGTCCTTTGTTTATGGGTACTGTTATCACATTAACCAGAGATACAATGGTGTGACTGTGTCTAGAATTTCCATCTATATCCATAAAACATGTTGCCCGTGTAGAAATTAGACTTGTATAATTTAACTTTAAACTTAAAAATGACATCAGTTTTCTTTGAGGAGTGTGTTTACATCTTTTGTAGCTCAGTACTACAAAGTATCATAGAAGTGATAAGATCAGCACTACAAAATAAAACCTTATCTAGGGTTTTGGTGTTTGAGCTTTTCTGCTTAACAGTTTAGGATGCTTGCTTAAATTTAGATCTATTTCTACATACTACCAAATGGTTTCTAACCATTTTTGAATATGGTGGTGCAGTTAAAAGGCAAGCAGCAGGGCTAGTTATAGTGTGGTTTACTTTCTAATGCCTGTGAATTTGATGTCATTGTCAGACAATCTTTGAAGTGGCTGCTAGGCAATCTTCCTTTTGCCTTATTTAAATGTTACCATTCTAAAATATAGCTGGAACCTTTTAAATGTTTTTAAGCATTCCTAAACAATGGACTTTCAATTACAAAAAGATTTGTTGAAGAAAATTAGTAAAGCAACTGCATTTTCAATTTATTATCTGAAACAAAGTTCAGTGCCATGTGGCACTAATTAATGACTGAAATATTAATGTTCACACAGAATGCATGACGTAGAGGTTTTTGTTCTATTGCTTTCTTGTATATAAATGGGAATGATATGGTGGTTTTTTCCTTTTTTTTTTTTCCTCTTTTCCCCCACTGTATTTATTTATGTGGCTTTTATTGTATAAGGAATGTGTTCAAATATTTGAGGAAAGACAAGCAAGATCTTTAAAACTGGGTCCTGACAGAGGTTATGTGTTAAGTGTTTTGGTATTGTCTTTTTTTAATGACAGGATTGTTTCCCATAAAGTAGTGAGCAACATCCTTCCCTCTCCCCACCCCAAAGTAAGATAAAAACCTAGTCTGTTTCTGTGCATCAGCTAATCTAATAGAATATTAAGATGTTGTTTTCTTTATGTTGTCTTTTCAAAACATGCTTTTGACAGTGCTGTTCACGTAGAACTTGTAAAAATACATGGATCTTGGGGAAGCAGTCTTTGTTGATTAGTGTGTCTGTATGAACACAGTCCAAGCCTCAGCCATAGCAGTGCATCAAGACAACCAAAAGGAGCATCAAGGCATTCAGCACCTTCCAGAGTTGCTGAGAATTTAGCAAGATCAAGCTCTAATTGCATTTTAATGTTCTTTCTCTAACAGTCTCTTATACATCACTGTTGGATGTTACAGCAGTGTGATCTGAAAATCAAATGGTCGTCTTTAAGCTTACACAGGCTGCTTTATAAGCTACTAAAACTAAAGTACTTTGAAAGTAATTTAAACTAGTTATTCAAGCTGAACTCCATCTTGGAAGGTGTTTACATTACTGTCATGGACTTGCTCACACACATACTTGAAAACAGTAGTTAAAACAGTATTTTTAAGTTAAAATTATTAAATGTGAAGATTTTTGAGTAGTCCTGTGATTTATACCTCGAAGTTCTAATTTTTTTCACCTCTAGTGAGTGAACATTACAGCAGCTAAATTTCTGCCAGATCCCGTAGACTTGAGTAACACTAGGAATAGGTGATGTTTCAGCATTAGTGGTATCCTTAAGCTGCTAGACTGCTGGAGTCAATCCTGAAGATTGATTTAGCTTTAGAAGATGTAATATATAGGTGACACAGTAGAGTTTTTAAGAACTTGGAATGATGCAACATCAAAAGCTGCAGAAAAGATGTATTAAGTTATCTCTAACCACTTTTAAATTTCTTTTACTCTGAACATTTCTGTCCACAAAAGTATACTGTCACAGAAATTACTCTCAAGCTTTCTTTGCTTTCCTTAGTTTTGAAAATTGTTTTTAAAATACTCTGCCTATCTGCCTCCCCCCTCAATTATCTCAATTTTTAGGTGGAGCAGTTGATAAAATCTTATGATATAATACTATCTCCACATTCTTAAGACATATCAGTTATTAAAATTAAGGTAATGGATCATATCCAGAAATTCCTTTGTTTCATCCCACTTTCCCATGTTAGAAGGAAGCCTGGGTGACTTCACTAGGCTGAAACTTTTTTTCTATATAAAGGAATCCTTGAATGATGTGGACCCACTGCAGTAGACTGGTGATCCTATGTTTCACCCTCAATTAGACTGGTGTGGCAAGGAACCAGAGACTCTCAGTTTTCTATCAGTGAATAGCTCTCTGAAAGAAACTGTTGTAACAGGAAGAAAAACAGTCTGAAGGGTGCAACATTTATTATTCTGCAACTGGCCTCCAGCTACAGACAAAAAAAAGGAAAATGCGTAAGAAATAGTGATCACTTGAAGCCATATCTGATTTCCTCTGAATCTTTCCAGCACAGAGTAGAATCTGGGCCAGTGCATTTGCAAAAGTTTATATTTATCTGCAGAAAATGTCATGATTATATTATTATTTTTCCAGCCTACCAGTTTATTGTCATACTATGCAAAGAATATACTTTCTGCATCTTACTGGATGGAATGTCAAATGATCTTGCACCAGCTTTATTCTAAGGATACAGGAATTTATGGGAGTTGTAAGTACCTTGTGATAGAGACTAATTGCCATGGTTAGAAGATAAAGTAGTCTTCATTATAGGCAAAATATGCCTAACTACACATTTACAGAAAATAACTGCTACAAGAGGGGTTTTTCTCTTGCAAATGAAACTTACAAAATTAGGATATACCAGGTATCCTTTTACATTTATCACCGTGCCTTGTTGCAGGTCCAGTGCTGTCACATGGTATCTGAAGGCATTGTGGGTTTTGTTGTGGCCACTAGACCATTGTTACCCAAAATAGCATTTTCTCAGCTTTTCTGCTTTCCCTTTTGATTTCTGCTGTGGATTTAGGTGATTTCCTTCCCACAGCTGGGTCATAAGGAGAGAAGGTGGGTTTCAGGCATTATTTTAAGAACCACCTTTTTCTGACAGCAGGTAATTTAGAGGTACTCTGCCAGGTTCTAATGCTGCTGGAGTTAATGACTATTGGCATGAGCGCCTGGTTTTGGAGATTAGGAGTGTCTGCAGCAGACCCCTTACTGCAGTTGCCACAATAGCTTCAACTGTTAAGAGTTTAGTAGTGAAGACAGTGTAGAGTCTTTGGGATTAGCTGGCAAGGTAATTTTTAACTGCCACAATTTTCCTGAGGAAAAGCAAGGATAACAGAACAGAATTTTCTGGGACAAAAGAATGGGACCTCCTTAGTTTTCAAACATTCATGAATTGCGAGTTTTTCAGGGATTGAATCACAAAGATCCTTTGTGATGGGAAATTTGGCTATTTCAATGCAGTATTTGCTACCAGTTTGTCCTGTTGTGTTCAACTAATGGTAATGTCATCAGCATGCATTTTTTTAGTGAAGATAATATTCTAAACTGGGTAACACTACTTGTACTTTTGACCCGGAAAGAAAATTAAAATTATTAGGGAAATACTTTTGAGTATAAACAAAGCATAGTATCTATATGCTATTGCAAGCTTCAGCTCAAAGTAATGCTTCTACTACAGCAGTTGGTTTATCATGACAGTACATAATTGAAAATTGACATTTTCTGACATTTTCTGGCATTTTCTAAAGGCACTGATTTTTACTGTACACACCTGATATTAAATGCATTGAATTTGTTGAAGAGAATTCAGGGCTTAGCACAAATTCTTCTCTAGTTACCTATATTGCTGATACTGGTTGAGTAATGAACATTTTCACCTTTCTCCTGAATTCCTAGCATCTTGAATTAACAACAGTATTATGAAAAACCATGAGTTGACTATTTCACCTGAAGCTGATGAAGTCTCACTTGGAGAACTCTTTCCAGTTTGGGTAGAAGATGTTAGTAAATACTAATATGAAAATGAGAGAGTAGTAGAAGGCAGTAGTAGGTAGTAAGAATTACATGAACAATGAAATAATTTGGTTTGCTTAGTGTGGAAAAGGGAAGACTGAAGCATGGTATTACAAGCCTTTCATGAGGTTTTTTTAAAGGCAATGTTATTCCTTTGCTCTGTGTGTCCAAGCAAAATAAGATATTGAAAGAGGTTATACTTCAGTTGCACAAAAGATGATATACATTACCTTTTAGGAAAACATTTTCTTTCTGAAAGGCTATCAGATCATGAAATATCTGTTATTAGGTATTTTGAAGAACTTGTGTAGTACCAAGAATAGCTCTGAGAAATATCTTTCAGTGCAGAATAAACAGAATCTGAAGTTTGCCAACTGCAATATATTTACTATTCCAAGGCATTCTCTATGACACCTGTATTCAAGCAAATGCAAGTAACAACCAAACACATTCTGTGTGTGGTCTGGTAGAGAGTAAATAGAGCTGGATTTATTTTTCCTTCAGGGATTTCTTGCCAAGAGATTAAGAGCTATGGAACCACAAAGTGTGTAGGATTTTAAAAACTTGGGCATCTGTCTACCTGTCTGTCTAGCTATCTTTCTCTTTATCTCTGCATGTACTCTCACTGGAAGTTCTACATGACAGATTTGTGCTGTTGATAGCAGGTAAAGCTTATAGTATGCACCTAAATTCTGGGAAGGTATGATTTTGGAAAATTTTATTATACTATTTTGATGACTGAATTGATGACGAAGTTTGGAAATATATATCAATTCTCTATGAGCTGTCCCTAAGAGAAAATCCTCTTAATTTATAGGAGATTTATCAAACTCTGTTTTTTCTGCACTTTAAGAATTCCAAATTAATTTGTGCTGAATTCATCTCATGTTTTCTTTTAGGTACTAAAATCTCAACAAGATCTCCCAATAATTGCATATTAGGGTTTTCCTTTTTGTCAGAAAAACCTGCTAAAACTGCAAATTGTGATTAAAATTTTCTCTTATCTTAACCAGCTTGGGTAAATTATCTTAGATATGATAAAAATAAAACATTGCCAGCTACCCATATATGTTAATTACAAAGATGGAAAAAAGATACACATTATAGGATACAAAAAAAATGATCTAAAACTCTGAGTTAATCACAGAAAGAAAATTGCAACACCAGTGGTATCTGTTCCCATGTTAAGGAGGAAAAGTTGCAGAAAATAGTTTTTTGCAAATTGGTGAAGAGCATCTAAATAGACTGGGTCAAACTCAGGCCTGATTTAAACTGGAGTATGAGGGAAATGAAGGAATATTGTTGTGAAAAGGCTGAGAATAACTCATATTGTAGTGCCAGAGAACAGCCTTCTTTTAGTAAATAGGATTAACTGCTATCTTTAAATTCTATGTAGTTTAAAAAAGCCTTAAAAACTTTACTTTGTTAAGTACCTCAAGTTGTGGCCTTTCTCTTCAACTCAGCAATTTTTGAGGAGAGATTGCCCATCTGTTATCAAGTATATTAAAACCCTCTTCTTAACTGAAAGAAGTAAATTGGGAGTTTCAGCTTAATTTGGTATCCTTCACTTCTCTGGTTATTTCTTATTTTTTGCTTATTAAGTAATATTGGATATGAGCAACAGAAATGATTTCTTTATTTACCCTGAAAATACTGTAATTAAAATATTGCAGACTGGATTAGTCCCTGCTTTTACCTTATCAATGGACTGATGCAATGATTGCACTTCAGTCATTCATAAAGGACTATTTGCAATACTTATACAATCCATCTGTCCTGAAATTTTAATTCTATCCTTTGTCTGTAAATGGATTTTTATATTCTTCAAACCATTAAAAAATCACTTTGGCTTCTTATTTGCTTGAAAAAAAATGGAATGTATTGCTCATGAAGTTGAAGAGATAATTGAGATCTATATTTTAACAAAAATGCCGTTTCTACAAATTCTTCTTTCCACCTCCAGTTTGACAATGAAAATAGTGTTTTAAATGTACAGTGTTGGTTTTGATGATGTTAATCAACACATGCACTACTTGTTAACAACAAGTTTACTCTGCATATTGAGAAAATCCAGCATACTTAGATCTGGTTGAACCTTTTATTATTACTTAGACTAATATGTTCTAATGTTGGTACAAGGCAAGATTGCCATTTTCTGTGCTTTGCTTTTCTAGTTTGGTTCAATTTGTCCTCATATGGCAAAAAAAAATCTAAGATTCTGCTTGTGAGAAATCCTCAGATTTATTGTTCTTCTCTTTCCCTTAAATCTGTGTTTCAGATTAAATTTCTCAACACAGAAATTTACATTCAGTCTAAAGATTGCTATTCCATGACTTTTATCATTCTTTTGTGAAATGCCATGGAATACATGTGCCTAAAACAGTTCTGTTTTGATGTTATGAAAGATAGGAGAAAAATTAACTTGTTTGTCATCATAAACATTTTTGGCCAGCTTGTCACAGAGACATATGTTTGAGTATCTTTATCTTTAAGGACACCTTTCAGAAAGGAACAGATTTTAGTCTAGAATCTGTGTATTAAGAATTTTTTGCACTAATATAAACATTCCTGTTTTGTTCTACTATTTGTATTATCTCCGATATCCTTGCTAAAGCCTTTTTTCAGATGGTGCTCAGTGTTATGTTTTGGTTCCTAACAGTATGTCTGTGTGTGCTTTACAAAATGTGATTGGCTATGTACTCAACTTCTTTCTTCCATACTCAGACTTTTATGGTCTTTAAGTCTGTTGAACACTTGCTGAGAATCCAGCTTGGCTTTCATTGTTGTTGGAAGACCAAACAAATTGGTCTATGAAAACAATGTGTTATGGAGCATTTTCTAACCCTGATTCTTGAAAGAGAGACTGGTGCACAGCAAATGCCAACATTGATTAAAAACTTTCTTTACTGTGTTTTAAGAAACCTACATATGTTCTTTTTTTCTACATAGTAGCTAGAAAGTGGATTCCCATCTGCTTCTGTTTGTCATGGCCAAATGTACAAAAATCTGTTTGTACTGATGGTACTTGTTCATCCGGACTAACATGAGTGAAATGTTCTATTTATGAATTACAACATGTAAATTGATATAATTTCCCAGTATTGTTTAGGAAGGTTATTGCAAAGTATGATTGGTAGGTGCTAAAAGGCTTTTGCATACTACATTTTATTAGCTAAATGCCTCTTGGGCAGAAATTATTAGTCAGAAACACCAAGCGGGTCTATTTCTTTGCTGTTCCGTCTTACAGCAGTGATGATTAGCATGAACAGTAACTGCATGTGCCTGATACTCTTTAGCTCAGGGAAAGGAGGATAATGACTTTGGCACTTACTCTTTATTTGTAAAGCTTTGAAAACACATCTGTGAAAGCTGCCTGGCACATAGTTGCTTAGGAGCATGGTACGCTACCTAATGCATTCAGGAGTTTCCTCATAGATATGACTACAAAACTATTTCTGCTCTTTATGGCACATTCAGCTTACTAGGTTTTCTTTTTTTTAAATTTATCTTATTATTTTGCCAGAAGCTCATTTCATATTATCCCTTTGGAGTCATGTCTGTTTACTCTAAAATTTCCAGCCGGCGTTATCACTGGTTCAGCTGTACAGCTGGCAGGAGCAGTGAGAGCTGCAGCATGTGCAAGGTGCTGAAAGCTCTTGGCAACTTGGCTTTTTTGCTTTTTCTAAATCTTGCCATGGGCAAAGTTTGTACGATGGAAATTTGCCTCTGTTGTAGCTTACATCACTGTGGCTTCTGGGTGGATACAGGCTGGTAGTAATAAGAATATGAAAATTCTTCTAATAAAATGTTGGTGCAAAACCAGCATGGGTTTTCTGCATAGATGTTGGGAGCCCAGTGATAATCCTTCTGTGGCCTATGTCATGGTTGCCAAGGAAGATTTGATACGGCTTCTTTCATAGCTTTCAGCAGTGCTCTTGTCAACAGGGCTTAATTGGATAAGGAGATAGTTGAAGAGTCAAGTGAGGCAGCCTCGGAAAAAAGGTGTGAGCTGATTTCTGTTGAACAAGTTTTCTATTATGTTTAAGAAAAAGAATTCTTTTTTTATAGCGTTCTGTAAGGTGAGTACTGTAAAAGCCCTTTGCTTTTCCTAATAAAAAGCCACTTCTTGGGAGAGGAGAGCTTGTAGAATTATGAAAAATTGAATGATAATCAGAAAGCTACTGATTTTATGGAAATGAAAAGCAAACAAACCTTGATATTGTAAATTCTTAGGAAGTGTAAGTGATTGTAATTGTGGAAAATTACAGTAGGACCCCACTGTCTGACTCTCAAGAATAACAAAAGCTAAGTCCATTTAAGATTTAGATATTTTACAAGTTTAAAGGAAAGAATCTGAATAACGGAAGAAGAGATAACAAAATAAAGGGCCAAAACATTTCATAGTGGAACAATAACAATGTTAAAAAGAGATAGTGCAAATGACCAGATTTCCCAGCAGTATTAATTTGGCCACATAATAAGAGATTCAATTTGTGGATTAAAACTGAAATTATTCAGGATAAATCCCTTTGCCTTGAGTCAGATGTTAGATTTTCCTACTTTTTTTATCAATGAAACACAGATTTCTGCCTGGAATGTTTTGTCTGCATTAAGTGTAGTATCATAATAATATACATCACATAAATCAATATGGTTTTGAAACAAACCCCAAAAAAACTACTTTGCCTTTTGCAGAATAAAATAGTAAACTGTCAGTTGTAATCTTGAACATTTTTTCCAGTTTCTTGAGAATTTTAAGATTGTGTGTCTTACTAAGAGTTTTAACACTGTCTGCCACACTTAAAATTTTTTTTCCTCACAAGTAAAAGTATCAGTTTCTCATAATATTATTAGGTGTGAGGGAAAACAGTACAGTGCATTTGTCCTTTTATATTTATTTTTCTGTTCTCAACTCACCCCATTGTCATGGGTTAGCCTTGGCTGAAGGATAAACACCCACCCAGCTGCTTGCTCACTCACCAATGACTGTTGTGGACTCAACTTATGGAAAAGTAATTTAATTTGTTGACAATTAAAATACATTTGGGTAGTGAGAAACAAACTTTAAGACAACACCTTTCTTTCTCCACCTCTGAGGCTGAACCTTCACATTTCATTCCTGACCCTTTCATCCTTTGCTTTCCTGAGGGTCATGGGGGAGAAAAGGGTGTATGCTCAGTGTACAGGAATTTTCTCTGTGCCACTCCTGCCTTCTCTCACTTTTCCTTTGCTTCTGCGTGAGCTTTGCTCACAGGTCACAGTTCTTTTAGGTTTCCAACTGCTCTGGTATGGACTCTCCACAGGCTTCTGGGAAGTACTTTTTCTGCCATGGAGACCTCTTTCCCTCGTCCTCTGACCTTGGTGTTCCCTCCCCCATTTCTCATTCTACTTTGTGTTCCCTTGTCCTCTGACTGCTGGCTAGCTTTTCCCTTTGTTAGGCATGTTTTTTCTGAGTCTCCTTCATCTTGGCTGCAGGGCTCAGTCATGCCCTAGGGTTGGTCCTTGGGGCCAGCTGGAGTGGGTGATGTCCAGCACTGGGCAACCTGTGGCCTCTCCCCATGGCCTCAACCCCTGCAGCTCTCCCCTGCTATAGGCACACAATGCAGTCCTTTATACTATTTAGACCATTTTCAATTTCTGCTTTTATTCTACTTTTAATCTTCAAGCAAAGGTTCATCATCCAGAATTGTTGTTCAGGAATTACATTTTCAAGCTAATGATTTATTTAGTGGTATATATGTGTTGCTGTAGTGCTTTAAAATCCCTGCATCTGTGATTTGGACTTCTGCTTGTTATGCTGCTGCTGAGACTCAGATAAGCTTGAACCCTTGGAGAATTCACTGTTATTTGAATCATAGTGGCTTTGCTAATCCCCCCGCTATATTTCATTTTGGAATCTGTCTTTCCTTAAATGCCTGTCACATTTACATTTAAAAATGTGACATTACATCTATGCTACTTTTGGCTTTGGTTTTTATTATGCTGGGAATTCAAGATACGCCTTTCTGTTCTTAGGGACAAATGCAGTATAACTGCAATTCTCTGGATACCATAGCTGATTATTAAGGTACAGCATATTCTGTGGGAAAAACAGTGTCGCTTTATAGACTGACTTGTTCTGTAGTGAAGTTTGAGGGATTGAGGGCATTAAATTTCATGAACATTGGCTTGTAGCACATGTCAAACTGCAAAACGGAAGTTAATCATAGTCTGTGCTAGCACATGTGTACTTATTTACATGGTAGTGAGTTTCTGTAATTTTAACGTGCCTGAGAAATGAAAGTACTTGTTTTCTCCTAACTGTGGATAGCTGTGCTGGTTTTTAACTAGTGTTCCTCCCCTCTTTTTTAAAATTATTTTTAACCTGTGCTTGTGCGTGAAGGTTAGTACAGGTATGTTAACATAAGCTGCCATAGTACCTTATTTTCCTGTACAGTCACACTGAAGTTGCTGGTTTATATTATAAAAAAATCTGGTTTATGAAATTAGTAAGTGTTTTAATATTAATTGCAATCTTTGGCAAAGTTTTTCTAACATAAATTTACAAAATTATTGTAAAGCTGACTTCAGAGTTAGTGGTGAGGGAAAGAACAGTAATATATATGTACTATTTTTTCCCCCTTGTATGCTTTGTTTGGTAATTATTACACTCTTTTTCAAGTCTGGTTTGACTTTCAAAATCCCTATGCACTGAAAAAACTTAATGCTATGCATAAAATTGTTGTTATTGAGGTCACTGTGCCATAGGAAAAATGTTAAAGCTATAATATTTCTGTATATTTTGCACCTAAATGTTGTTAAAGGGAGTCTGGTATTTCCACATCAAACATGTCTGACTGAACACAACAAATGCCCAGATTCAGACCCAATGCTTTTTTGAAAGATACCATTGTTGGAATTGTTAGATGAGAGCAGTCTAATTTATTATAGTTGTTTATTCTTGAGAAACTCACTCAGCAAATTTTGTGAATCTGAAGAAAAATAAGTGCTATGTACAAAGTTCTAGTTGGAGAAAAGGTTGGCTTTTTTTTCTTTTCTACACATACTGTTTCTGTTTCTTGTTCTCATTTGCAGTTAAAACAAACTTGATGGTTCACCTGATGGCAACAAGCAGGTCTTGTGTCATTCTCAGAAGCTGCAGAACATATTCAAAACATTGTTCTTGGTGTGCATTTGTAGCTGTGGTTAAAAGGGTTCAGTTCAGCCACACTGATAGAAGTCCTATGCTAGAATATGCCCTGTGAGAACAGGGATACAACCCTATCAGAAGTTGCACATAATGAGTCACTTTATGGAATTTGTATGCTATCAATGATAGGTCTTTTCTTCAGACAGTCTGTTTTTTCTTATGTTAGCTTTTAAGTAGCAATGGTCTGCATTGCTCTAAGTAGTCATGAAGTCTTAATGAGCAATAAGAAAGCTTAAATATATCGGGGATAACTACTTTATCAAAAGAAAGCCTGCTTATAGTGTATGACTAAAGATTTAATTTGAATCCAAAGTATCAGACTAAATGACTATTAAAGCTGTGAGCAATTTATAATTACATTAATATTGTACATAAAAAATGAAGGCATGACAATAAAAGTCTTCCATGTGCGAGGAAAGATCATATGTCTTTGCATTCTAGTTTATTGTAATTATACTCAATGCATGTTGACCACTACATTTAAATGTTGGAATAACCTGACAGCATTGATAGGTTTTAAATTAATTGAGGAGAAACCCTCAGACGTGGTGCTCAGAAGTTAAGCGAAGTATTCTAACTAGGCGTGCTGAGTTTTCTTGGGGTTTTTTTTGCTTTTTGTGATTTGACCCTTTATCAGTATTATTGGAGAAGTATTTCCTACTTCTTCCTCTGAGAATATGCAACTCTTTAAGCTTATATATTTCTTAAACAATCATTCTTGCATTTTACCTTGGAATACAACCAATCTCTTTAATTTGTCTTCTTTTGCTAACTAGTGGAATTTATAAAGGTTAATGTATACCATAACTAAAGAGTTTCAAAATTCACCTTCAGTAATCACTGATGGGGAAAATTTACTGGCTTTTAAACCTTATGGAAGTTACCATTTTCAGTATATGTTTCTTGTTTTCAGGCACTGATAAAAGCCTGGCATGTAAAGATACATAGATGAAGTTGTCAGCTATTTTGTATGTTTCACAGTATCAAAGAATAATTCAGGGCCCTGGTTTTCCACTGAGGCCAGTCTGTCCTCCTGGAGAAAAATTTTTCTTCTTATTTCCTATCCCTACCACTTGTATTTCAATGAATGACCACTGTCTCTCATCCTTTTGTGATCCACCACTCTCACTCTGTTATCTTGGTAATCTCTCAAGTAGCAGAGAGGTGTTGTTGGTTTCCCCCTGAAACATTTTCCATGCTAAATATGCTCATCTCAGTCTCCTCATGCTCTTTTCTCTGACTGCCTTGAACCTCTGCTGAACTCCTTTTTATCTCGATTTTTCTTAAAGGGAGGGAACTGGACACAGTTATCTAGGTGTGATCTATGCAAAAGGTGCTAATTAGAAATTAGTCTTTCAAAGTGAAGAAAGGGGGTGGGGGAGTAGGGGCAGGTCTGAGGGTGATTTTTATTTTTATTTTTGGTTGGCGTTTTTGTTGGTTGGTTGGTTTGTTTTTGTTGTTGTTAGATGTTTTAAACTGGGGGCAGTAAAACATGACAGGTACTATATTGTATTTTCCCCAATCTGTGTTAATTAGCAAACTCTAACAATGTCCATTAAGAGTGTTGCCATGCCCTTACAAAATTATGTGAGCAGAATATAAGATTTTTTAATATACAGGAGATCAAACAAATATTTCATGCTGATAACCTTACCTCTCTTTTTTTGCCAGTATTTTGTAGTGTATGTACAAGCAATGTTATTTTTGTACACTAACTCATGTTATGAAAAATTCCTCTGGTTTTGGGTAGGTGATATAACTTTTGTTATATGTCCAATAGTATCAATTTATTTTACCTTAATAGAAGTTATTACAAATAGAGTTACAAGTACCATTAGTCGTGTTTAAGAAAATAATTTTATTCTCTGAGCAGCACCATTCACTTCCATTGAAGAAGTAAGATGACATCTTCCTCAGTTATACTTAGAGGAGGTTAGTTTGTCATTTGTGTGTGTTTAGGCTCCTTTGGGTGATGGACTGATGTCTTCCTGAAACCAAAAATATTACCTGAAAATTTCTAAGTGACTTTAAAAAAAAGTTTGAGCATTAAGGTTGGAAGGAAGTACAAATGTCATAGGTCTATGTTTTTTAATCAGTATTCTGTGTGTCTATATTCCGTTTCTAAGAACATTTTCATAGTTGGGAGTTTAAACTAGCTCCTAGCCATACTTCGTGTCAAGCTGGGTATCTCTGAAGCAGTGATTAACAGAAGATTCTTTTGCCATTTGAGACCAAGACACAGGCACAGAGGGGCCAAATGGAATATGACTTTTGAAAATACTGGAATTTCCCTTTTAGTTTATATTCTGTTACACTACAAATTGGTGTCAAAGTTTTCTGTAGTATAAATACTTGTCCAATCCCCAGTGATTCTCAGTAATGTACCTCTTGGTGCAAGTTACTAAAATTCTTTCATTTTCTTCTGTAACTGGGACCATGGATTAAAGTAATGTG
The DNA here is from genome assembly GCA_013399195.1 of Dicrurus megarhynchus. Lineage (NCBI taxonomy): Eukaryota > Metazoa > Chordata > Aves > Passeriformes > Dicruridae > Dicrurus > Dicrurus megarhynchus. The sequence goes on along the minus strand of VXAD01005141.1, from coordinate 10,502 downwards.
ATATCGTAGTTGAGTCTCTAAGAATGAATATAATTTCTAGTATATTAAAATGCACCGTCAGCTTTCTAATCAATTAACAGTTAATCTCTATAAACTGGAAAAGACCATTCTTGGCAGCTAGAAAGTATTTTTGACATTGTTGAGAATATGATATATTTAAATGCACATCACCCTTACTCCCTGTTAATTTAGAATCTTGATTTGACTTGATTTCAAAATTGCCATCAAAGTCCTATGGAGACAGTTACTTCATCTGTGGAGGAGTACCTGTTTTATAGTAAAATCACAGAAGTTAACTGGTGTTGTTGACCTGTAAACAATGTTAAAGTTTTTCCATCACCTGGTAACTCTTATAATGTGCATCACCTAGTTAATGCAGAGTAGCATGGTACCATTTTATGGTCCATATGACTGTGTTGCTGTATACATGATACAGTAATTCAATAGCAAGTATGGTAAAGAAGCTAGGATGAGGCTATTGTTACGTGAAGTAACTGAATCTCTCAGTTGTCAGGGTAAGAAACAATGCACACATTCTTAATTGAGAAAACATTTATTCCAAACCTAGCTCATAATGATGTATTTTCTTGCAATGGCTTGGAGACATTAATTCAGACAATTGAAATTATTAGTAAACTAGTACTGTCAGGAAAATGACAATTATTTGCAGAAGAACAGGCAGATAAAGAGACTGAGACTGCACATATGATCTTAGGCATCTGGACTAGACTTTTACAAAACAGATATCCACGGACAGTGTTTCATTGTTTAAACATGGTTCAGACATGGTTTTTCATTCAATTCTTTGTTGCTTTACGATTAAAACCTTCTTTCATTTAAAAGAGGTGTGGAAGGCTGCATGAATTACTGGTCACAGATTCAGAAACAAGGGCCTGCAAATGGGCTGGCTAGTTATGTTTGAGCGCAGTTACAGGTTTAAGCTTTGTTTCCTCTTTTGACTAGCAGGCTGTGGGAATCATGAACTTTCAGGTTACATCAGGGCAAGAGTCTTTTTAGCTGAAGCAGAGAAGATACAGATTCTTTTGCCTGTAATTATTATAAATCTACTATCTGTTTATCATTTTATTCAAATGTAAAATAGTTGCCACTTTTCCAAGTTTGGAGAAACTTAGGTTTCCCAGAAATCTAGAAATTGTACTTGAACAAATTAAATTTTTTGAGTAACAGGACAAAGGCAGCTGGAAAGGTAGGAAGCCTTGAGCACAAGTATTCAAGCTATGAATGAAAAACAGACCTACTAAAGTGTGGAGTGGTGGTAATGGGACTGCTTCATTGGTAATTTTTTGTTTAGTGTCATGGATATTTAAAAATAATTATTATATATTGTGTTTGATGAAGAAATTAATTACCACAGTTTAAAAATGCTGAAACTGTGGCAGAGAGGTGTCTTTTTACTAAATTGTTCTCTCTCAGTTATGCAAACCTGTCACCCCCTAGGTGTCTCTTCTCAACTGTGGAGAAAAATGTCACTTCAGTCCTAAGTGATATTGTTGTGACAGGAGAGTGATGTGGCACAGCTTCTGGTAGAGGCATGCAAGCCAGCACAATGTCAACACTTAAATTTCATTTGTTTGTTCAGTGATGTAAAAAGATGGACCTTTGGTGGCAGCTGGGACCTCATCTCTTAGAAATGACCAAGACTTAGGGTCTATGTAGCTGATGACTGTGTGAACATTACAGGATGTTGTTCAATAAAAGAAATAGAATTGTAGATAGTATCAGTAACGATTTTTTTTTGTAGTAGCAGTGATATAAAAGTGTCACTGCCATTGTAGAAGACCACAGTAAAACTCACCTGAAAGACTATGAAATTCTGAACACTTGTGTTCCAGAAAAGTTAATTCAAGAAGTTGTTGACAGGAAAGAATCTTTTTTGAAAGCAAATAGAAAAAAACACCCTTGGTTTATTGAAAAGAGCAGAGTCAGCACAGAGAGAGACAGCAAAGGTACAGAAGTTGGATTGAAAAACAAGCTACAATTTTATTTATAAATACATTTTAGCTGTCTGGTTTTCTCCATATAGGCTGGATCTAGGATACCAAAACGTACTTGAGTTTGTGGGTAACCAAATGCTCTTACCTCTGTTGTGGGCCTGGTGGGTTTCAAAACATTATCCTTGCAAGTATGTTAATCCCAGTACAAATATGAAAAAAAACACTTAGGCAACCTATGAATGTATTTAAGCTAGCATCACAATTAAATTTTTATGCCCAGTGGAACTGAACTTCCAGATTGGGGTCTGTAAAAACAGTTTAGAAAATGATAACAAAGTGGTTTTTTTTTTCCTCTTCTTAATATTAGAGTGGGCAGCTGGGTAGGTCAAATGAGGAAAAAGACATAGGCCATACATGTAATTGTATGGATATTAATCAGAACTGAAACCCCATATAATAGGAATGAATTAGGCATATTTTTTCTAGAGGTCAATGCTAAGTTCAAAAGCAAAAGGATAAGAAAGGGCATAAAATAAAAGTGTTTGCTTCTTGTGCAGTAGAAATAGACATCTTGATTCTGCTATCATTTTGTCATTAGAACCACTTACTTACTTACTGAAACTGGAATTTTGCTCGTTAAGATTGCCATAAATGGAGCATTAATAAAATTTCAACCTGGTTAAAACCTGTGCCAAAAAAAAGGAAAAACAGATAGCTTCTTGTACTTGAAATATACTTCTTGGTATCTCTTTTTTTTTCAATTTCCTCCATAATCAGCCTGAAAGAAATAAACATTAGAAGGAAATGAACCTCACAATCCAGACCTCATTTGCTAGGTACATAATAAAAGAGCTCATTTTTGGGAATTCCTGTGGCAATTGCAGGCCTTTGTTGGAGGACGTTTCATTTAACTTGATACTGTATGAAGAGTGTGAACTCTTAGTAGGGTTTTTTAGCTGCAGTTGACATCGTCCATAAGAATGTTGTCCTTGAAGAAGAAGACGGCATATAATAAATCCATCCCAATGCCTTCTATATTTGTCTGCAGTAGTGAAGAAATTGGAAGGGGTAATTTTTTTCTTTTTTGCATAAAGGGTAGCAGGTATATTATTTGCTGAGTAAATGTTTCAGAAATAAATGATTTCAGGAAGATGGGCATCTAGTTTTAGAAAGGTCATCTTACTACATTTTTGGCCTGCAGCACAAATACTTCACATGTGCTTGCGATTAATTTGGATGAACGCATTGTTCCTGACCCAGGCAGCAATAATTGTTTTTTGTTTAACTTAATTTTTCTTCTGTTTGTGACTCTCTTGAGCCCAGTTTTACTTTCCCCTTAAGACACCTATGTTCACAAAACTTCTGATTCTTCAAGTCATGGTGCATCCTCAGTTTCCACCCTCGGTCAACAGAAGCTGAAAAATCTTTGTATTTTCTCAGAAGATAGAGGCAACTTATCAATGAATTAAAATGCATTAATTCCCAGTCCTTCTATCTTTCCTGATGCAATTTCATGATGTACAAGTCTTGAGTTTAAATCGCTAGTTCTTTTCCAATAGGTTGGTTACAGTTGAAAAGAGCATCAAGTAATGTTGCCCTTTTTGTGTCATATCCTTCCCAGTGGCAGGTTTAGTGTTCACTGCGTATGTCTATTAAGCATTAATTCTCTAACTGTATTTAGTAGGAGAGAGCAATATGGTATGTACCAGTGCAAGAATCTTAATTTCTACAAAACATATGGCATAGAATTATCTACTTAAAGATGGAACAATCTGATAATAATTCGGTAGAGTGACATCTGTGCAATAAAATAAGATGCTGATCACACTGGAAAAGTAAAAGCAGAAGTTGTATACTAACTATTCTGACATCACCAGAAAGCCATTATCATTCCTCCATGAAATGTTAAAATTTAATGATCTAATTTGGTCTTATCACATGCAATATAAATAAAAAATAACCCTATTAAGTATTCAGAGACCCTGCTGAACACAAAACTTCTAAATAGTATTTTCTAGGATTTGGACTTACAACATTTACATATGTTTAGCAGGAAATGAGGGAATAAAACTACGAGAAAAATAAAAATTCTGTGGTCATTTCCATCCTTTATTGAAGATATTTACATGTGCAGTTCTATGCTTTCTAGTTTCATTTCTTCTCCTGTTGGTCTTGCTGTCAGGTTATGTGACTTAACATCAGTCTTCACTTTTGTCAAAAAAACACAAGGACATAATTACAGCTTTTGCCTGAATGAAATGACAGTAATGATTCAATGAGGGCAATATGAAGTGTATTCATGTTAGAGTGCCAGATCTGAGGAGAGAAAGTTTCTGCAAATCAGAACATTGACTTGTATTACCTAAATTTATGAAAGTCTGCAAGGAAGCATCACTTTATTTTTGAATGCATGTGATTGAACATCAAGATGGCAGATCTTCTATTTTAGGTTTTGCAGTTGAGGATCTCCCTTCCTTCATCAATTTTTCAAAGTGGAATGGAAATATCTGGAAATTTGGACACTGCATGGAAATTGAACTCAGTTCTGTTTCTCAAGTTGCAATTCTTAATTGAAACTATTACAGAATGTAAACTATTGTTTTTTTAAATTGAATTGTTGTTGACTTTTTAGACATGCAGCAAGGAAGGAAAAGATCTAGTGAAATGATGGAAATGTGTAACAAATTCTGATTTTCCTGCTTTAAGGTAGTTCTCTGATAGAAATGGTTTAATTAAGTGGTTGCATAGAAAACTTTTTTATTGCAAGTCTTTCAGAGCAGATTTGATGGCAGTATTTGAGTTTTGCAGTACTGAATCTATATAAATTGTATTTAATGTAGAATTAGTCAATAGTCAATACTATTTCTTATTGATCCTTTTTTTCTTCTTTTAATTCTCATTTTCCCTCTTCAATTTACTTTGTCAAACAGCCAGGAAAAATGGCTTTGCATTTCTTAATGGAAAGGTACTGCTGTTGACATTTTTTGTTTATTTTTCTTTCCTTTTTTCCCCCCCGAGAACATATTTATGAATGTAGAATGTACTTGTTAGTTGTCTTCTTTACAGTTAATAGATCCCAATAGAAAGGCATTTTTCAAAGCTTAAATAAAAGCTTAAATAAAATCACTGCATATAGTGATTTCCTTTTGCACTTCTTTATTTACAGCGGGTTTTTTTTTTTTTGGGTGTCACTGCATAAAACATACAGATGTGGTGTTTGTTTAAACCAGAAATACAATTGGCTAGAATGAGGTTGAATTATCTAAGATTGGTCTTCACTGCCTGCCAGCCTATAGATCTGATACCTGCTTGTTTAATGACTTTTAGGCTTCAGGCTAGCTGCAAGTGGGCACAGAACATTTCACAGAAATGTATGGAACAGGTGGAAGTTAATACAGAGTTGACGCAGAAATCTCTTCCACTCTTTCGGCATGTTCTCTGTGGTTAGTAGACTTATAACACATTAAAAGACAACTGGGATATCATACAGGACCATTTGTTCAGTCTTATCAATTCTGTCCCTGTGTAGCGGGTAAGTTCGTAACTGGGCAGAAACACCAGTTAAGTGCGATGGTTTAGTTTGATATCCATTACTTACTTATTTTCCTTCTGTGAGATAAGAATTAGGAGAAAGCAAAGCACGCACAAAACTTTAAAGAATATAAAGAAGTTTATTAACGGAACTAAAAGGAAGAAAAAAAAAGTCAGACTAAACCTTCAGAACATTTCTCCTCCCACCACCTTTCTCCGTTCTTCCACTGACAACGTAAAAAGACAACCCTTGAGATTTTTCCGTCAGTTTACCATCTCTATAATAACCTTTTTCAGTTCACTTAGGGAGAGGAGTCTCTCTTGCTCATGCTATGGAGACATCTCCACAAGGAACAGTTCCCTTGTGGCTTCAGTGTCACAGCAAGGCAGCCACCCGGGATGGTTTCTGCTCACATGTGAAAGTCCCTTCCCTGGACTTACAGCTTTCCCCACAACTGCTTTCGAGGGTTCCATCTTTTAGCTAATGGGGTACCATTTTAAGGATGAGCTGTTCAGAAGCAAAGGTTCTCTTCACCTATCTCTGGGAGCATCTTCATCTCTAGGAACAGAGGTCTTCTTTTTCCCTGGGAGCGAGGGCCTTCATCACTTTCATCTCTCTCTGTTCAAACCTCTCATCAAATCACAGCTATTTCAACATTTGCTTATTTCAGCACAGGTACTTCTGCTCATGACTGCAGTTTGAACGCTCTACCCCCTCCCATGCTTTCATGAAATTACATCGAGTACTCTGATGTATCACAGTCCATCACCATAGCTTTACAACAGAATTTCAGCTTCTAGGTTTGAAGCTTCTCCTCTTTCTCCTCTCTCGGGGTTTCAGCTCTTCCTCCTTCACTGACTTTGGTGTCTTTATGGTGTTTATTTCACGTGCCTTCATCTTTCCCTTTCCTCTGACTCGGCAGAGGATTGATGTCTGCAGGCTTCATCTGTTCTGGAGAAATCTTACAGCACTAAAAGAGTTAATCTCACCTGGGCCTTGCAGCTGGAACTCGCTTATCGCTGTTGGCCACAGGATCCTTGCCGGGCACCGGCCTCAGGTGAATTTCGGCTGCACTGGGCCAGGGCCGGCCCGGCCCGCACTGGGGGGGCTGCGCCGGGTGTCCAGCGAGCAGAAGCGGCTGAGATCTCAGCCGAGCCGCGCCGTGGCTGACCCAACCCGGCCAGGCGTCCCTGGTGCCCCGGCCCCCCAGTTACCTGTCCGAAAGCCGGAAGCAAGAGAGCTTTCCCGGGGTTTGTTCGTTCTTAAATGTGCATCACAGAGGTGTGTCAAGCTTCTTAAAAAAGTTGCCAATATTCAAACTAGACAGTTGATAGGTTCTGTCATATGTAGAGGAAGCTGTAAACACCTCTTTGCAAAAGAATCACTTCCGTGGCTGATGGAGCCCTCTTTAATTAAAACCCAAACTATGCTAAACCATGACACCCTGCCAAATCAAACTTCCTGTAGAGTCTTCTCAGAGGGAAAGGTATGTAACATAATATTATTTTGCATGAAATGCAAATAAGATATTTCTGTGAAGTTAAAGACTTTAAATTTCAATAGCACTTTTATGTATTTCAGGTAGGATAAAAATATTTTTAAAATGGACTAAAAATCAGTAAAAGAATACATTTTGTAGTTTTAAAGTAAGAATCGCAGTAATGTGAAATCCATGTAAATGTCTTGTGTCTATCTGATTAAAATATTCTTAAGGATCTGGCAGCTTTGGAAATGCAGTATTTAGGGTTTTACACTCTTTCAAAATCCTTAAAATATTAATAATATTAAAATTTAAAAAAATATTTTGTTAAAAATATTGATATTTAATATCCTAGATAAACTGGTTATGAAGAGGTAAATCTGATCATCTGAGTGTCTTTAAAAAGTCAAACAAATTAAGTTACTCTTAATGAACTACCCCAGTTTTTGGGCCTAACCCACAGGAAGCTAGCCAAATTTTAGTTTTTTCCTATAGAAGCTTCATTACTTGCTGCTTGCCAGGCTTGTTTCCAGCCTGGCTCGCAGGTAAACGAGGTCCGATGCCCGCGTGAACTAGCGACTGAAGGATTGATGGTAACTGAGGTTTGCGTGCCTCAGTTTACCAGTTCAGCCCGAAGCCATTCCTACAGCAAGTAGTTCTTGCTGTTTATCAGGCCAGCGGCGGAAGGCAAGGAGGAAAGAGTTGGGAACTCTGTCAGCTGCATTCCAAGTTTATTTTCTCCTGCCCTCGGAGGGACAGGGAGGCAGTTACTTGAAGGGAAGCCGAACAGAGAGAGCCCGGTTTGCTCTCTGGCGGTCAGTTTTAAGGTATTACATCATGAGGTAGAGATAACAGAATTAACCAGTCATGAAAGGAAGATACATGATAACAAACCAATAAAGACATCTCAGGGGAGGAACAAAATCAAAGTAACAAATAACAAAACAGCTGGAGGGAATCTCAAACCACGCTGGCCTGTTACAGGACTTGAA
>VXAD01005140.1:0-68775 GCA_013399195.1 Dicrurus megarhynchus | reverse complement strand
CTCGTGTGCCAAGGCCGACTGAGACCGAGCACCGACAGGAAGGGACCTGTATTTCACCAAACTAGGGCAGAAATTCCAAAAAAAAAGAAATCCAACAGTAATTAAGAAAGTAACCTTTATGAAAAAAGACAGCTTAAAAGTACGAATTTCATATTCAATTGTGGTCAATAAGAACTAGGAAAGTTTAAAATTGTTAATATAAGAAACAAAGACTTTTTAAAAAAAATCCAACTACACAATTGTTATTTTCATAAATATACCGGTTTTGGAAATCTTTCCAAACTACCTTTGTTACCTGTTTTAAAGTAAACAGTATTAAATTTGATCCATATTTTCCCTCTTAATATTAACAATATCTTTAAAGCAATAGAGACATTCATCAAAGTTTTTTGAATTAGCTTGAATTAATAGCTTTTATATTTATTAATAATTTTTCCATGAGAAATAGGGAAGTTTTGTTGCCATTTCAGAGAATTGGAACTGCAAGACAATGTAGGTTATATAGGTTGTCATTCACTGTAAACAAAATCTATGTCTTGGTTTAAAATGCTTCCTTGCCTGATTGTGGGGCATAATTCTTAATCATTTTTACTTTGGTGTTCAGTGGTCATCCTGCAATTGTCAAAGATTAAACAATTGGACTCTTCTGAGATCAAAAAAGCCGACCATGGAAAACTCAACACTTTGTTTTTCCTCTGGGTTATTGTTCTAATTCTGTCCTAATTGGCCAGGAGGGCCACCCGTGTCCTGGGGGGCATCAGGCACAGCATTGCCAGGAGGGCAGGGCAGGGGATTGTCCAGCTCCGCCCTGCACTGGGGCAGCCTCACCTCAAGGCTGGGGGAGTTTTGGGTGCCAGAGAATAAGAAAATACATTATGTTATTAGAGAATGTCCAAAGGAGGTCTAGGAAAATGTTGAAGTGTCTAGATGGGAAGCCATATGGCTGAGGTCACTTGGTCTGTTCAGCCTGGAGAAGAGGAGACTGAAGGGAGGAGACCTCACTGCAGTTACAACTTCCTTGTGAGGGGAAGAGAAGGGGCAGGCACTGATCTCTTCTCTGTGGTGAGCAGTGACAGGACTTGAGCAAATGGCATAAATCTGTGTTAGGAGAGGTTTACGTTGGTTATTAAGGAAAAGTTCTTCACCAGAGGGCAGTTGAGCACAGGAACAGGCTCCCCAGGGAAGTGGTCATGGCACCAACTTGAAAGGGTTCAAGAAGCATTTGGACAATGCTCTCAGGTGCGTGGAGTGACTCTTGAGTGTATCATGTGCAGGGTCAGCAGCTGGACTTCAATGACCATTTTGGGCCCCCTCCAGGTCGGGATAGTCTAAGATTCTGAAAAGGTCATGCTTTTTCCACTGCACTTTGGCTTATGGAATTCAGTGACCCAGAACTTTCACTCAATGTGTTTCCTTATTCCTAACTCAGAATAAGCCTAAAGCATATAATTATCTTCAAACTTTAGCACCAATGTACTTAGGGGCATCATTGTATGACTTGGGACAGCATTTGTTAGAAAGATAGATTTCCTGTATAGATGGAATTTCTGTTCTCCACATTTTAAGAGCTTAGTCATATGAGAGCCTATAGGCCAAATTACCTTTGTTTGGTTTAATATGTTGTAGAGTCTGTTGCACATTTTAGGGTTTCTTAAAAAGAAGGAAACATCAATTTTCTTTATGATGACACAGACAGAAGAAAAGTATTACAGTTACCAGAAAGATGGTCAAATATCATAACACTATTAAGGTGTTAATCAAAAAAGCCTAGGAGTCTTAATCAGGAAAAAAAAGGCAACAAAACACAAAAAGATTAAAAGTTGTTGAAAATAAATAAGAAAAAAATGTTTTGTATAAGAAAATTGCTTTCTTTGTGGCTTCCTGTAAACTTTTCCAGAGTTGTACCCATAACATATTTTCTTAACAACTTCACTTTCCTTCTACTGACCAGCAGGTCAAGTTTCCTCTGGCTACTGAAATTATGTTAGAAAAAACCCACATCTGTTACTGCAAAAGGATGATTGCTTTTGTTTGTTTGTTTGTTTGTTTGTTTGTTTTAATAGAGACTCCTAACAGGCCTTTGGATTTCATTAGGCTGGTACTGTACAGAAAAGATTAGCGCCTCTGCCCAGTAAATTTCCATTTCCATACATCTAGAAGGACATGGCAAGCCAAAGGACAGAAAACAAGTGAACAGAAAATCACATGTGTGGTGAAACTCATCCATAGCCAACAGCCATGATGGTTACAGCTGGCTATGTCTTATTAATGCCAAAGAACATCATGACTTTACTTGGCATATTTATAGACTGGCATATTTATAGACATTTATATAATGTCTGTATATAGACATTATATATATATGTGTGTGTATATACACATATGTGTGTGTGTATATATATATATGTGAGTGTACATATATATACATAATATATATAAACAAATTTCTTAGCTAGTAGTGGCCTTGTAATTCCTATCAGAAATTATGATTTATCACAAAAATTTTTACTGTGTTCTCTGGAACAAAAGTCTATGTGACAAGCAGATCTGCAAATTTATAATATGATCGGAATTTATCACATTCAATTTATTCCCTCTTTATGGAATGCTAGAATTTGGAAGTTGCTTCTAGAGGTCATCTTGTCTAACTTCCCTGCTCAAGTGAACTGTGTTCAGAAGGTGTTTGAATATGTCCAAGAAGGGAGACTCCAGAAGCTCTCTGAGCAAACTGTTCCAGTGAGTTTCAGAGAACAGATTAAACTTTATTTTCTCCTGAAATGCTTGTTGCAAATATTCTGCCAATTGAATAAACAGTTCAGAAAGAGTAAATATCTTTTATCTGAAAAAATATTTCTGAAAAGAAAGCTAAACAAAAGAGAAATAATGTATGCAAGATGAATTGCACTGATACATATCTCATTAAAATATTGTAGTCCTACACATATAAAATGTTAGACTGATTATACATCTTCAGTTCTTTGCGGATCATTTGTTTATATGGCAAACAAAATAATTATCAATGTAATTTTTTGTCTTATTTTTAATATTCTCCAGTACCAGTAAAGGTACAAACAACATGTAGAGTACCTGTGCAGGATGAATTTAAGAAGGACCAAACTGAGAGTAGCTGCTGATTTATGGAATGAACTGGACTTGCATTTTGAGCAGAAAACATACTGGTACCAATTGAAATAAAAGTGGATCTAACATATGGTCTTTTTCCATTGCCACTTCTATTACAAAGATACCATTAGAAGTATGAATTTAATTCATTTGAGATTCTGTTTCATAGGAGCAAGGGCTGACATGAAAATCCAAACAAATACAACTATAACTGTTCATTAGGATGTCATTTTTAGCCACGTATCTGCCAAGCAAGTGTTTCAGCAATGCAACAGAGGGTTAAAATTTGTGATAGTATAAAACAATTATTCTGCCACAGAATGGTCAAGACTGCGAGACACCTTTCAAATTCATCTGGTCCCATCCTCCATGCCTAGAGGAGGATTCGCAAGAGCAGGTTGCCCAGGCCAATGTCCAGTCCAAGTTTGAGTATTTTCAGGGGTGGAGACTCCAGAACCTCTCTTGACAAACTGTGAGTGTTTGATCACTCTAAAAAGATTTTCTGCTTTTCAGCTTGTGCACATTACCTCTTGTCCTGTCACTGGACATCACTGAGAAGAGTCTGACTCCATCTTCTTCACTTCTCCCATAAAATTCCTCTGAGTCAGCTCTTCCTCAGACTAATCAAACACGTATCTGTGAGGCTCTCGCTTATCTAAACACTTCCTGACCTTTTAATATTCCTCTACAAAACTCTTCCTTGTTCCAGATTTCCCCTCTAGTCTCAGGGTCCCGGGACTGTTAAATGTTGGTCTTATGGCCATTCTTACCAGGAAAGATTGAGGAAAAGAAAGCAATAAATTTATTTTGCTCCAAAAAGTGTGTTGAAGTAAAGCTGTGTTTCCTTTCATGGAAAAATATGTTTTCTATATGCAGTTTTCTCTCTCATTTCCCATCTGTCGATATGTTCCAGGAATACTTTACAACATTATAAAATTAGATTATTCATTTGACTAGTAAATAAATGTTAAGTGGAATTCTTTTTGTCAGTTCAGTATCTGTTGTGAGTGGTAAATAAAAACCACGAGCAGATTTATAAAATCAAAGAGGATTCTTGCTGTTTAAATTAGCCACCCTCAATTTATAAAGGGTTTTTGTTGGTTTGTTTGCTTGTTTTGGCTTTGGGTTTTTTTTTTTTGCTGGGCCAATTTTATTTTTGAATCACAGAAAACAATAGTTGAGAATTCAAATAATATCTATGATTTCACAAGGATCATGTCCATGCCATCCATATAGCTCACGTTTACATGGAGGCTGATAAATGCACTCTAGTCTACCTGTCCTTAATTTTATGGCTGACCTTGTCTGGTTTATTCATAGATTTGGGTCTTCTATTTGGAACCAGTCTCACTACTGCCTCACTGGAGATAGAAAGCTGCAGCAATCCCACATATATTAGACCAGGACAGCAGAAATCCACCTGAATACTAAAGCCAAACATATTCTGTTACAACTAACACAGCTTACTTATTTTCACAATTCAAATGAAAGTTTAATGATTTCAAAGGCCTTTAGGATTCCCCCTGAATACATTCTGTTTGGTACAGAGAGTAAAGTGACTCTGGTCATTTTAATGTTTGGCTTTTCAGAACCAGAATATGATGTTAGAAGCAAGGAAGAATCTGCTTGCTCTACCTTGAGCATTCCTATATGGTGAACCACAAGAGGAAACTGAGGATGACTGCAAAAACTTCCTGTTTCTATCCCATTCAAATCACCTAAGATGTGATGCCTAGAATATATTTTCTCTTCAAATATATCATATTATGTATCATATATTTCATTATATATTATATATAATATATTCAGAGTCTACAGGAAATGCATGCTCCATATCTCACAAAACAGTACAGCTCTGCAGTTTTCAGGTGGTGGCTCAGTCCTGAGGTCAATGAGAATTACTCCTGGTGTAGCTGATGAGCTTATTGCTGAAGATTACACTATAATATTTTCTAAGAATGTAAATGGTGGGTATGTATCATTTTAGATTTCAGAAATAACAAAAGATATTATAAGCATGATTTTCAAATACAGCTGCTCAAAAGGGCAGTTCCAGCTCCAAGGCCAATCTCATTAGTTAGAAATCAAATGAACAGTAAGATGAAGGTTACTTTCCTATGATTTTAATAAGAGGTCAATGGAAGGCCAATCTAATTTCCTGCAGTCTTTGCTCAATAGCATTAGTTAGTGAAATCAGCCTTTATTTAATCTTGAATTCAGTTATTTCAAGCATTAATGTTTTTCTGAATTCAATGAGCAAATCCATCAGAGACAAGCATATTAATTTCACTAAGATAATTTTGTGATTCAGAAACCTACCAAATTTCCAAGTTACATGCCTCCAAATTCACAGTATCTGAATTGATACTGAAATTTTAGTTTTCTTGTTTTCAGCCTTACAAAGGGTAAGAGAAAAAAAAATCTGATATATTTTTTGATTCCCTATAAATGGCAGATAATATCTGACAAGTCCTTAAAAAGATTTAAGTGACAAAAAGTAGAATGTAGCTCTACAGGGTAGTAGAGAGGGTAGAATGTATCTCTAGGGTTAGATTTCTCTTGGAACAAAGACATATCAATCCCAGTCATGAACTTCTAGACCAAAAGCCAAACCAAATTATCTGTTTCAGTGCCTTGTCAGCAAAGTAGCATTTACTCCCTTAATATTTTGCAAGCCAGATGTTTCATTGCTGTGTCCCTAAGAGTCAAATTCTGTTAGGCAATGTTGTGCCTGAAGAAGTCAAAGCTAGCAGTGAGCTTCTCATCTTTGCTTTTTAGGCAATGGCCTTCTAACTTGCATATGTGTCTTGCTTAACAAAAGGTCTCAAGACACAAAACCCAGTGAATGAGACTGCCTGCCTACTAACACAGTGCCTTGAACTGTTAGTCCTCATTGGGAGAAGGAATGATCTTTGAAACTGCCCCATACCATAGATTTGGAAATGCCAAAACTGCATTTTGGCCTGGTCTCTGATCTGAAGTCTACAAATCATTAACAATCCTATTTGTAGACTATTTTATACTTCATTCCCATACCTAATGTATTCCCATACATACATACAATCTGTTTCTACCTCAAAAAGTGAAGGGAAATCTGGCCTTAAAATGCATAGTTTTGACATCTTGCCTGAGTAACAGAAAGAATTAATAGGGAGATCTGTACTTGATTTTTTCACTTCTCTCACTGCCAGCATTTTGTGACAAATTGCACAGCAAGTATCTAGACAGCAAGTAGTCTGTATAGAAGGATAAGAAGAGAGATAGAAATAGAAAATAAAGAATATTTTAAGAATATAGAACAGCTACTCAGGTGGGATGAAAGAAGGACTTCAGCTAAGAAGACTAATTCAGCTAATAATAGAAGAAAGAACAAAAAGTAGAAGCAAGAGGTGAAACAAAGGAGAAATGAGAAAAGAGAGAGAACATATAAACATTACTTGTTATTCACCCGGTGCTAACCACAAAAAAAAAGTATTCTCTCTGTAACATAAGACCGTTAAAAAACCCCATGGCAGTAGGAAAATAAGCTGGAGGGACTATGTTAATAAAAAGAATCACTAAACGCAAGTACAGTAGAATAAGTCACCTTAACATCATTTCTAGTTAAAGCCAACATTTCTGTGAATTCATTTTCAATAGAATATTCGTAATGTAATTCATGTACCTCCATTAGAGTCTTAGTAGGCAAAATTCCTGGCCCACCAAAATGGCAGCTAGAGGGAGAAAAGATACCTGCTGTAAAACAGCTAAAGTCCTTTAAGACACAGATGAAACTCGAGATGCTTGAGCCACAGAAGGCTTATAGTGGTACCTGAAAGGTTTTTGTAGCATTCTTCACTTGTATATGTGTCCATTTGCACTGATTTTACAGTTACTACAGTGTCAAAAAACAGGGTGAAACAGAGACAGAAAACAGTTCCCTTCTCTTCACCTTGTCTTCCCAGGAGCTGCTGGAACGGAGAAAAAACATTGTGTCTTCCTAGCAGCAACACTAAAAATTGCCTCTAGTGAAGGATGGATGTTGCTGGCTCTTGGAACACATGTGAGGTATATGGTACTATTTTAAATATGGGTTTGAAATACTCTTGTCCTCAGGGTCCAAAATAAAGCAGTACATTTTGGATGCCTTTGTGTTGTAGCTGTTAACCTGTAATTACAGAAACCTGAATTTTGTTGCTCAGTTTCTCAGTTCCTGATCTACAAAATTATTCTTTTCTTTTCCTTTCTTTTTTCCTTTTCTTTTCTTCTCTTTTCTTTTTTCCTTTTTTCTTTTCTTCCTCTCGTTCTTATTTTCCTTCTCTCATTTTCTCCTTCCTTTTATCATTCATTCCCCTTATCCTTTTTTGTATTTTGTTTATTAGTTTCCCTTCATGTCCTGGTTATTTTTTGAATCTCGGTTTTCTGTTGTTCTGTGGCTTTATCACCCCAGCAGAGGCCTCAACTCTAACTGAAGAAATGATAATAATGACATGGGGGCATTTCCTTTCTTATGTGAAAATACATGGTGAGAGGTGCATCTGCCTGCCTTAAAGTTTGTCTTCTCTGCGATGCAAGGGTCAAAGTTTTATCAGCTTGGGGTCATCAGCCCATTATAACTGATTAATGGAGCACTCACCAGAGCAAGGACATTGTGGATGCTGTGTTACAGAGTAGTTATATTAAATTTCTGAAAGCCTTCCAGGGTGTGCATTAGAAGTTGACTAATAAACAACAAATTGCAAGCTTACAGGAAAAAACACCTTTTCTCCATTACACTGAAATAAAAGCAGGTATCTGGAAGAAAGATGAAAGAAGAGCTACACTACCTTATTACACCTTTTAGAGGATACCAATTTCACAGTGCCTGAAGCCTAACAAGCAACTGAGATAGATGGTCAAAACCATAAAGGGAAGCAAGAGGGAAGATGCTTGCAATGCCTTCTTTTAATCCACTTCTTTTAAGCAAAGGCAAAAAGAGTATTTAAGGGAAACTAAGGAAAAGATGAAACAGGAGGAAGAACAGCAATGAGAGATATACTCCTCTTCTGCTACCCCTAAGCTTCCGTCTTAGTACTTCACTCAGCAAAGAAAAAAAAGATAGTTCTTGCTGTCTCGGATGTAGACTATCATTTGGTCTTGCCTTTGAAGAGAAAGCGCAGAAAGGGTTTGCATTCCAAGAGAAACTGTAAGCCAGGCCAGGGGAGTATGTGCTGTTCTAATGACAGCTCAGTTAGAAGACTACAATCCCTTGACAAAAATTCTCCCATCATTGCTCTGCCATCTGAACCACCACACTCGTTTTCACTGGCTTATTTCTGCCAGACTAATCAAGGCTGCCTGAGCTCGGGAAGAGCTGCATATGTGGCTGGACCAGTAGGTCTGGGAAAAAGCCTGTCTTAATTGTCACCTGCATAAAACTCTTTCTAGCTCAGGACCACTGGTGCTGCTGTCAGATGCAAGTTCCTGAATCACAGTTCCTTCTCTTCCTCTTTGTTCTCAGAAAATCATGTACAAGTTTGACAGACACAAAGAGTGTTCCATGCTCAGCTAAGTTAACCAGCAAGCAATGAGATGTTGAGACAAAGCCTCTCTCTCTGAAATACCTTGTAAAGCTTAAAGGCTGAGAACAATTTGATCTAGTTAACTTCTAAGTATCCAATATGTGAAAGTAGAAAACAGATTTTTTCTTAATTCATATGCAGAAACAATATAAAAGTAATAATTGATTTCTAGCCCTTAATTTGATCTTAGTTTTATTTATCTCACTTGCACTTCACTTCAAAAGTTCCTTTGATGTTATTCCCTGAAAAACACAAGAGAGTATGTTCTTCAGGTTCCTAGTTTGTCACTGTAGAATGATCTTGGTCTTCCCAGCCTAATCTTGAAAACATGTCTTCACAAATGGCTGTTTGAGAACCAATTAGCATTTTTCATCCAGTAGGACACTTTACAGCAATTCAAGTAGTAAACATGAAATAATTAAAAGAAAAAAGAAGAAAAGGGGGAAAAAAAAAGGAGGTCCTTAGTGCTTTCAGCTATTTCTTCTGACAATGTTCACTGAGACTTCCCATCAGTAGTCTGGAATCTGAGTTGGTTAAATTGGTTCAAAACCCACTGCAATCCACATAAGAGAGTCAGCTTCCAGATATCCCATAGCAGATCAAAAGCTAGCACTGACCTTGTCTGCACCTTTGCAGCTCTACAATGATAGGTGGGAAATTGGTGATACACAGTTCTGCAGACCTGTGTAAAATAGGGAATTGCTATTTAGTGCATGCAATAACATGCTGTGAAGAATATTGTCTGAGCTTGGGAGTTCCAACCTGAGCTTTTCTTGATTAAATGTCTAAATGGATGATACGTGAGCAGAATCAGGATTTTCTGGTTATCATCCTTCCTTGTTGATTTTCAGGTTGATAGTGACATTTTCCCTATTTTGAAAAACATTTGTAAGTCTGTGTAGTTGGATTAGAATATAATTGAAAGAAATATTCTGCCATCACACATAGGTTACAGGACTAGGGAAACAAAAACTTGCAGGCATGTGAATTTTTTATCTCTGTTAGGAGAATTCATTAAATACTGAATATTGTCTTTTTCCATTTGCTACTCGGTAATGACAGGAGACTATGGTTTGTTGTTTTGGGACTTTTTTTGTACTGCACAAGGTCTTCTTGCTTGTTTTATGCTCTTGCAGCTATGAGTTTCAGGAAGTTATTAAAAAAACAAAACTATTTTCAATGTTGTCTTTTACTTGTCTTTTACTAGATGAGAAAAAATATTGGTTTGAAAAGCCAACTGCTTTAATCTTTAATTAAGTAAACTCTAATGGTAATTTGTTGCAGAGTAGTCATTTCTGTGACAGGTATACATTTGTCTTTGCCCTTTAAGCCATCCCATCACAAAAAGATTTAACTCATTTTTCAGAAGAATACAAAATGGACAAGTTATATTCATTTTTCTCCTTACAATACACTCTTACTAGTTATGTCTCAGGTCACCCCAAGGTATCTTATAACTTGTCTACCATAGACTGCCTGAAACACTCTTGCATTTACAGAACAAGAAGGAGCATTTTCAGTAAAACTCATGAGCTCTTAATTCCAGCACATGGAAAATCTACTCAGACAATACAAGAAAGATGCACAAACCTATCAAATTTCTAGAAAGAACAGAGACTTTCCTTTCTAAGAGCCTTTTGTGTTCCACTTGTATATTTGAACTTCAGATGCCATTCAGCCTATTAATTTGTCTTCTATCCTGTGAATGGTTGAAAAATCTCTCTCCAAGGTGGTTCAGAAGTTTGCCAGTTAATGGTGTTGTTTCTTAGCTTTTTGGAAAACAATTTAAAACCAAAAAGATTAAGAAGTTTTGCATACATGTATGACAAATATATGTATGTACATATACCTTAATGTCACATTTCAGTACTTGAAATGTTGACAAATACAATTGTCCTGTTTATATGGAAATTCGACATGTATTTTTTAAAAACACATAGAATGATTATGTCAGACTACAAGCTGAGTCCTCATTTTCATCCAGTAACCACATGCTCAAAGTGTCTGTAGATAATTCACTTTGCACATTTTGTGCTGCAATGGCATTTGCACCCTGTACAAGTGTTATTGGTCTCTGAAAAAATAAAAAATTACGTTCGCCAAGTTATAGCTAAGTGGTCTATAGCCAGGTAGAGACAAAGAAATGGGATGAGTAATTTATCTACAGATGTCCTGGCTCACTCCAAAATTTTGCTTTCCATATCAACTACTGCTCTAAATGTTCATTATGCAAAACTCTTTGCTAAATGATTTCTGCTAATGGCTCTGAAACTGGAACTTTTCAGAGAATAAATAACTGACATTCTTTAAAATATTGAATGTGTTACCTAGTTCTGGTTGGACAAAGAGATCATTCAGGATTATATTTTTTCTTTTAATTTAGGTAAAATTTAAACTTAGAATTTGACATGTTTACATTGAAATCTCTTATCTGCGAATTCTGCTGCTTGTATCAGCTGTCCACCACTTATCCCTTCTCTGGCTTTATTGCCGATATCAGAAGTACTTGAGTGAATTCCTCTCACATTTTTTCTGTTGAGGCCCATTTCCACAGTTACCCAAAGATATCTGAGCGGAGAGAAAGAAAATAATTAGGTAATTTTTCTTTGCAGGGGTTCCCTATGCAGCTAATGACCTCTGCGTGATTTTCCTTCCAGGGGCCACCCTTTAGCACCACAAGCTAAAAAGACTGGAAGACTGGTTTGTCTACCAATGGATCTACAAGGAATCATAGACTCAAAGGAAGATCAAATCTCTGGCCATGTCTGGATCCTTGGATTGCTATTAGGACAGAAAGAGAGCATTTGGTATCCTAGATAGCATTTATTATCCAATACATTTTTTAATGGTACCAGGAAAACTCTTCCCTCACTACAGGACAGACAGACAAGTCCAGCTTATTGCTGGACATAATGGACTCAGTCACTCACTAATGGAGTGAGCATCTAACACTAGTGACCCAGACACTGAAACATTTCTATTTTTTTGTTTCTTTAATGAGCTTTAATGAAATAAAATACAAAAGTTCTGCATCACAAGTGTGCTTAGTAGACCAATTTTAGAAAGTCTCATGGTAGAAAATCCCTTTCATTATTCAGAGATGATATGTCCTAAAAGGTAAAAGGTTAGGCATTGTTCTGTTTAGACTCAAATTCACAAAAATCCTCAGCTGGATTAATTCTATGGTATTCAAGAATGTTCTGTACACACCTATTGACCTAACTTATGTACCAAACAGAACTTTGAATAAAGCTGTTGCATCTTTTGACTGATGGGCTTTTTAGGCATTCCTGAACAGAACGCAGAATCTGTGCTTTTTCTACCAACACTGGTAGAAAAAACCTTGAAGTTGATCAGCTTGACGCACAAACTTTCTCATCCTGAATTGACCACTTCTCTGGAATTTGTAATCTTCTAGCTATTCTGGGAAGCTCTGCTGAATTTTTTCAGTGTGAGGCTATACTTCACATTCTGCCCAGCCCAGTTCTTCCCACTATAGTTCAGGGACTCATTCACTTGTAACACATCTTGGCACATTAAGTTGGTGAGTTGCATCATTTTCCACTTAACCTGACATAGAGAATGGATTTTGTTTAGGGAAGTGTATAGTTCAAATGGGGAAAGGTGGTTTGTTTAACCAGGCCTGGGTGAAAACAAATGTCTGTTAATTGCTCCATCTGTAATAGCAATACTGCTCCTGTCATTGCTCCAAAGTTACTTCAAGAAGACCAGATAGGAAAGAATAAATTACATAGCCACTACAAATAAACAAACAAAATGTATAATTATTTCCATGGAGTCAGGGAGAACATAGTGAACTAAATAAGTCTAGTCTCACAATTGATGGAGGGCTGATGGACCAAGAGAGATGGCAAAACACTCAAACTAGAACACATAAGGATCAGGAAACAAGGAGAGCTGTCAAATCATCTGATTTTCAGTAGCAAAGCTACACCCAGGATACAGGACAAAGAGCAAATGCCCATAAAAGAAGCATGGTTTGACACAAAAGCCATTTGTCACAGCCAATATCTATTCAAAGAACACATGCAAGTTAGAGTGGCTGCTGTTGATTCCAATCAACATATACCCTGAGCAAAAGCACATGTGATTACTGAAGCTCAAGGGAAACATTTACTGGAAGTAACTCCTACTAAGACTTAGCTGAAGGGCTGTTAGAGACAATCCCATACATTTTGACAAGCCCAGATGTCAGTAGAGTTGCACTAGCTGGAGAGAGTTACAGAGGTTTATTGGACGTGTAGACTCAATTTGATCACAAGTAGTTAGGCAAGTACCAGGGAAGCTGCCAGAGAAAGTCTGAGATAAAATGCAAAGGTACATACCAATTTATATTGACCAATACAAACCGCAGGTTTGCAGCTTTATCTCCAAAAGCTTACTGAAATAATTCTAGATAATGATAAAGCACAAATATGCACACTTCTGCAAAACGACACAAGATTCATAGTTATTTCATCTTGGATATAAAAACCCTGGAGTTTTAGGATCTCAGAAAGACAATTGACAATCTAGCACTTTACTGTATTTCCCACCCTGATGAATAATGTCAGTATGATCTTTTTCTTGAACAATAATATAAATTCTAATAGACAACTGGGTAGAAAAATATTTTAGGAAGTTACAGAAGTTCTATTTACAGCATAAAGAAAAGCAAACTGTAAAGATAGAACAGGGAACTAGTTGTGTTATTGAAACCACCCTTGAGACCTATGATTCTAAGAAATAGGGAGTGGAGTGGACTCAGAAGAGAAAAATAAGCAAAAAAGGTTGGTGCATTAACCTTCAAATGAGGTGAAAATATACTAGAATCTGGGGGAGTACTGTTCCAGTCATATCTACTGATCTGTAGGCAGGAAGAAAAACCTTCAGTAAAACAAAATCCCTGGTAGTGACAAAGCAAGAGCAATATATCACCTGACATTTTAGAGAAGAATATGAGTGCATCATACAGCATGAAACAATAAAGTACTCTTTAAGGAGAAAACAAACAAACAAACAAGCAAAACCCCTGAAGCCCTCTTTAATGCATTAATGTGAGAAAAATGAAATATTGAAAAAATTTCAGAGATTCAGGAGAAGAAAATTAAATGTGCAGTGGTCATTAATAGTTCCTGTGAAAACAAGAAAATCACTGCGGGCAAAAACCCTTTGTGAGAACTGAAAAGAAAAAATAAAATAAATAGCATACTGAAAATTAGCAGAAATTACTGTGGTTCTCACTCAGCATCTCCTAAGATGAATAGCTATTTCAAGGTGAAAAAAAAAGTCAAAAAACCATTTTTATTGTGTGATTAAAACTTAATTACACTAAAATGTAAAAAAATTTGAGATGACTCTTGAGATGTAAATAATAGCACAGAAGATACAGGTAGAAACAGTTGGCACAATACCCTGTTTATAGGAAGTGTGACAAGGTTTTGTGTTTTCTTTTTAGAGTAAAATCAATTGAAACTCTCAACATACACACTTTAAAAAAAAAATGGACATATCATGAGTTTCATTTCAGTGTATAATTTTTTCCCATTTAATTCTTTTCCCATCCCCCAAGGCAGTTCAAATAGCAATTAATCTTTAGCTTTACAAGAAGCAGGAAAGTTGGGGGAAAAGGAATAAGACTGCTTACACGTTTTGTAATTTGATATGTAACTGCCCAGTGGGGCTTTTATTACAATGCATGCAATAGATAAAATTAATCCCTACAAGTACGCAGTGTTATTTGTTCAAGCTAGGCAAATTGAGCTCAGCCCTCTGGAGGCAGACCAGAATTAGTGTAGTGAAAGCTCATTCTGCAGTGAAGATATCCTGACAGTACTCTTCCCCTTTTCTGTTACTTGTGCCTCTGGGCACAGGGCTCTTGATCAGCCTTTGCTGCTTTCCCACAAGCTCTGGCTGCAATCTCATTACAAACTGCTCACATGTCTCCTCGCACGCTTCTCTCTCCAGCCCTGGTGGGATAAGAAGCCTTTGGAGCCTGGCAAACTGTGCCTGTACACGACTCCCTGTTAATTTTTCTCACTGATCTTGTTCCCAGCTCCTTCATAACTACTTCATATCCTCCTTTCCACATGAATACAGGAACTCACTTCAATGCATCTATAGGTGCAGAGACACTGAGTTGAGAAAAATAAAGATTTTCTGTAATTTACCACACACTGATCTCTGAAGCTTTTAAATCTCATCACGTGAACAGTCCTGACAAAGCCTACATCACTTACAGTGTTTATAGGGATATTTGCTGATCTAAGGCTTCAAAAATGCTGGGTAATATTTTTACATGATTGTCTGAATTAGGGCCTTATATAAATTGGTTATAGTAGTATGCATCAGTAAAGTTGAAAAGTAAAATTCTAGTTTCTTGGTATCATTTTACAAGATTTGGTTTACTTGTGTGCGAGAACCATATTCAAGCATAGGTTTCAAGGAAAAATTAAAACTTTCCTCCATGGGTAAGGGACAGCCATCTAAAAAGGGAGGCTTCCTGGCACAAGTTCCATTAAATATACCAGACAACAGGGTCAAAACAGACATCTGGATGCATACCATGCCTTGAACTGCTAGTGTCAAAAGCACAATATTAACTTCACTACTGCTCTATTGCAATTAAACTTGATATATGAGCTGTAGAAGGATCTCAATTAGATATTGTCACCCTCTAGTGCATGAGCCGTTTTCTCTCAAGCAGCTTGTTTCTCCTTTGAGCACAAAGCCAAGCATAAAATAGATGAGCTTTGTAAATTTTTAATTAATAATGAAACTTTGTGTCACAAAAGAACTAATGTGACTTGTCTTCAATTCTAATATGAGCAATTTGTGTCAGTTAATGACATGAACCATTAAGGAACTCATGTTCCCCTCTGTATTTGTGGAAGTGTGTCTTACGCATCCAATGTTTCCTATGCCACTGAAGGAGGCTTTATGTAATTTTACCTTAATTTAGAGAGAGCTGGGAAGCTATTGATTTGGTTTTCCTTTCTTACTGCATTCAGGAGGGGTTAGAACAGCAGTATACCACAATTTAAAACAATATCATTGCAAGAATTAAATGCAGCCTCAGAATCCAGAACATCCAAATGCTAAGGAAAAAAGCAAAAACAGCAATTGAATTTCATTCACGGAATCTCACAGAATCACAGAATAGGTATGGCTGAAAAGGACCACAGTGGGTCATCTGTTCCAACCTCCCTGCTCAAGCAGGGTCATCCTATACCATATGGCACAGGATTGCATCCAGACAGTCCTGAATATCTCTGAATATCAGTGAGGGAGACTCTACAGCCTCTCTGGGCAATCTGTTCTAGTGTGCAGACATCTGCACAGTAAAATTCTCCCTCATGTTCAGGTGGAACTTCCTGCGCATCATTTTGTGCCCATTGCCTCTTGTCCTATTGCTCAGCACCACCAAGGAGAGCCTGGCTCCATCCCCTTGGCCCCTCCCTTCAGGTACTTACAGACAATGATGAGGTCCCCTCTCAGTCATCTCTTCTCGATGCTGAACAGTCCCAGCTCCCTCAGCCATTCCTCATATGGGAGGTGTTCCTGTCCCCTAATCTATGTTACCTTCTGCTGGTATTGCTCCAGTAGCTCCATGTTTCTCTTGTACTGAGGACCCCAGAATTGGACACAGCACTCCAGACTTGCCTCTCTGGGGCTGACTAGAGGGGCAGAATCACCTCCCTCGAACTTCAATTGTCTTCCTAACGCACCTTCCTAATGCAATGCTGTTCCTAATGCACCCCAGGATCCCATTTGCCTCTTGGCCTACAGGGCACCCTGCTGGCTCATGGGCAGCTTGTGGTTTACCAGCACCCCCAGGTCCTTTTCCACAGAGCTGCTTTCCAGCAGGTCACCCCCAGCCTGTGACGGTGCCTGAGGTTGTTCCTCCCCAGGTGCAGGATCCTGCCTTTGCCTCTGCTGAATTTCAGAAGGTTCCTCTCTGCCCATCTCTCCAGCCTGTCCAGGTCCTTCTGAAGGGCTGCACGGCCCTCTGGGGTATCGGCCACTCCTCCCAGCTTTGTGCTGTCAGTGACATTGCTGAGGAGGCATCTGCCCTCCACCGAAGTCATTGATGGATAAGTTAAACAATGCTGGGCCCAGGATGGAACCCTCAGAGGCACCACTACGGACAGGCCTCCAACTTGAGCCTGTGTCATTGATTATGACCCTCTGGAATCTGAACTCAGCCAGTTCTCAATCCACCTCATTGTCCACTCATCCAGTCCATGCTTCCTGAGTTTGCCTATGAGGCTGTTGTGAAAGACAGTGTTGAAAGCTTTGCTTGAAGTCAAGGTAGAGAATACCCACTGCTGTCCTGTCATCCACTGAAGTAGGTGTTTCCTCATAGAGAAGGCAGTCAGGTTTGTCAGCTGTGCAAGTCAACACAGGCAAGCAGCCAAAACAACCATAAACTTGTGACTAGAGCACAAAGAGTAAATCTATTTCCGTTATCTGACTACACGGGGCATCTCCAAAGCAGCATCCAGGCAGAGGCATAGAAATGGAGATGCAGGCACTGTTAAACATGCTATAGGATCACTGTTCTACTGTTCAGACAGGTTTATCAAAAGTTTTTCCCAGCTCCCTTGAGTGATATGCAATTCTCTTTCCCAGTCTTTAATCCATTCCTCCCAACAGATCCCTAAATTAGAGAAAGATAGCCTGGTGTTGAGCTTTTGATGGGATACCCTTCCTTTTCAGATGAGGGTGAAATAGCAGAGGAGGCTGCCATCCTGCTAAAGTTCTTTATTTCATAGTCTTGTAGTTTTCTGAAGGCAGAGTTTGAAGGGGTTACAAGATAAGGCCAAGCAGTAACAGCAGCAGCAGCAGGCAAACAGCAAGTAGAAAACAGCTTCTTCTTCTAATTCTAATTTTATTTTTTGTTACAGAAGTGTGGATTATATTTGTTAATTGACCAATAAGATCAACACACGATTCTAGTTTTTCTTTCCTTAACCTATCCTGGTCTAATTCTAACATTCGTAAATCTTACACAAGTATTACATAGGTATTACACAGATTTGTGTATATAGTTTCTATCAGCTCTTATTGTTTATGTGAACACTCTATCTAAAAAATGTGAACAATACAGTTCTATCTATGTTTTGTCTAAAGTAAAGAAATTCTGTGAAAGGGTAACTCTGCTGCAGTAAGAACTGTGTATAACTCTGCTGCAGCTTTTCAATGTTTAAAGAACTTAAGATATATTTCTACTAAAATTTAAAAACCTGTATTTCTATTTCACTTTCATGTGACTTCATGTATCTCAGCTTATCCAAAGGTTTTAATTCAACCCCTGTGCTTTGGCTTTCCTCTGGGCCTGAGTTCAGAGGAGCTTTCACTGCAACAGCCTGGAAATTACATCAAAGGACACAGAAATTATTTTGGATCATTAGCATCCTTCTCTTATAGTTTTCCATTAACTCCAAATTGTTTCATTATCTTCGTGTAATTTTTTTTTAAATCTCTGAACATTATGGTATTGTTTAATTTAGTTTCCTGGCAATCAGTTAAAATATCAAGCTCTAATTTTCACTATTTATTGGTCTACTTTCCTGTAAAGTTCTACCTTTAATGTAGATATTCTGCATTTCAGGTTTGCAAATAAAAGATCAGGAGCTCATCAGTCTACTGTGTACATCCTGAAATAAATGATTGAGGTAATCTTGGAGAGAGCTTGACAATCACGTAAGTATCAATAACATATTACACGGACTAAATCCACCTTATTAGAGCCAACAGAAGTCAAATATTTACCATTATAAATATCAATGCATGATATGGATTTAATTTTAGAGTAAAATTTTCATTTACTGAATGAGCCAAGTATAAAAGACACATAAAATAGCATATCATCTGTTGTCATGGATTCCTTCAGCTAAACGCCAATAAAGCATCTTAAAATTTTCCTTTGCTTTTTTTTCATAGAGAAATACATTTATCATAAATTCATGTGACCATCAGTGCACATAGAAATATGAATAATCATCTCCATACGGAAATGCGGTTTGCTTCTTTAAACATATTTGAAAGTTCTTACAGCAAGCATGTTTTTCTGATTGATGCACTAAACAGATGCGTGCCATAATGAAGAAGCTGTAACAACAAAGATGTAGAAGAAACAAAAATTTTCTATTAATACATACTGTTTATATATCTACTCCTTTAAAGGACTTTGTTAAGAGAAAATTTCACCAACTCAACCAAGTTTTAAAGTATTTCATACTACTTAGTTATGGGTCTAAGAGGTTTAAGAACAGTAATTATGTCTATGCTTTAAAGTTTATGTAGCTATCCAGCATTATGCCAGCCCACATGTGTGCTTCTTGCATAGCACATTATTGTATGCTTCAAGATATCATAAATGACTTCAGAATGTCTTAAAAGTACTTGAGCTTACATTTGTCATGAGGTTGAATCAAATACACAGCATTTCCTATACTTCACCATTGTATGTTACCTGTTACAATGACTTGCAGTTATGCAAAAAGCCAGTGGCATATGGAAATGCTGTTGGATACAGACAATATTAGTGTTTGGAGAAATTCAAAATGAAAAATTGTTATCTCTAAGTAGAACAGAAAACAATGACCCTGTACCCTCTGTAAAATATTGTATATATAAAAAGTCGCCCCAGAAAGCTCTATTTCTTATTAAGAAGCCCTTCATGACAGTAATCTACATTATATGGAATAAAACCTAAGTGGAATATATTGGGTAGGGCATAGAAATGGCCATTTTTATATTTGCAGTCACACTTGCAGCAGTCTTCAATATAGGGTCTTCATTAAGTGCAGGATTTTAAATATATGTTATGTCTGATACATATTAACATTTTAATTGGTCTTTCACAGACTGTAAAATAATAGGGAATATCGTTCTAAGGAAACCAAATTCCCAGGAGAAAAGCAATATCTAGTGGAAGATTTTGTGTCTTTTTTTAGAGTTGCTACATTGGACATAAATGATTAGTAGTGAAATGAACAGAATAATAGAAAGAAGAATTACTTTTGACAACACTGTTTATATACACATATATACATATTTTTCAACTCTTTAGAATCTATATATTTAAAAGTTAAATTATATTTTTTAAAAATTTAAATCTACTGTATGCTGTTTCTGTGTGTATTTCTCTTTTTATTTCTTTGTAGTCCTACAATTTCTTAAATCAAAGTTCTCAATTTATTTCACAGCTAAATGTTTACAGGACTAATTTGAACTTTATTATGTTCTTTAATTATCAGTGGTTTTAAACTTTTGTGGGTTTAGTACAAAACCACATGATGTTCTGTACCTCAGAGCCACAGACACTAGAAAATTGGACAATGTAGTTGAGCTAATTGCCATATTGATCAAGTAGCAGCAGTACAGGAAGTAAAAATTTAAATTTTCATATTTCATCCTTTGCAGAACCCCAAGCTACTTAAAAAAATAAATAAATACCTAAGAGACATTATTCCATTTCCCCATTTTCAGGATTTTCTTAAAAGGCATTTTAGTTATGAAACCTCTCCTGCTACATTTACCAGGCTGAGGCACTTGGTTTTGTTCACCACAAAAAGGTGTACATTTCCTAGTGTTAATTGTCCCACCTTATGAAGCAAGCTTTAAACATGCATAAGCACAGGAAAATATACTAATAAATGCTTTTACAGCAATATTTTTTCTGAAGACTACTTCCTTTCTGATGTAAAATATGTTGAATTTGACTGCCCCAATTTTCTAGTATCAGTTTATCTCCAGCAGATCACAGCATACATTTTGCTTCTGCAATACTTTTTTGGGGTATGTTGGAAGAAACGAGGACACTGTAACTTTGCTTCTAAGTTAGCCTTACATTCCTTATATATCACAATGAGCTATAAATGACACAAAGAATTTGTTAAAAAATTGCAAGTCCTGTTTGTGGACTTCATATTAATTCTCATAAATAATAGGTTTTTCATCTCCAGTTATCAGCAGTGGATTAACTGTGCTATAAAGGCTTGTTTAGAAGAACAGAAATTAACCTGAACTACTTCAAGGACATTATGCCACCTGTTTCTCTGCAGTGTGGTGTTTGAGGGAATTATGAGCTTGATATCTGTAGAGATGTAGCTCTCAATGGGTGCTGTGAGCCATCCCCTCCATGGGGTGATGGTCTTCTTCAGTTCAGGTTGGCATGGCCACAATTAGCTCTGGGACTGGAAAACCTGCTTCACATGACCTGGCTTATGCAGATCCCTGGGGCACATCAGCCCTGTGCTCACCAAAGTTCTGGGTTCAGGCACAACCTAAAACCAAAACTGACCCCTGATACATACATATTCAGAAAAGCAAATGAGTTGTTCCTAAAGGAGAACATCATACTAATATTCCTATCTTCTTTCTTACAGATACACTGAGATTATTATACCTCAGTTTTTATGACCCACAGTGGCTGGAATACTTTTGTACCACAAAATATTTTGAATAATAGAAAGGAAAAACACTATCAATTTTATTTAAAAGATTTTTATTTTTATCCTGCATACTGGACTATGTTTTATTTTAAATGCATTTAAAATATGATATATGTTACATATATATATATTTATATATGTATAAATTGGCCAAATATTTGAAATTTCATTTGCCATATGTTATCAGAACTTTCTAAAGAAACAGTTGATGGCTTTCAATATTGCTGGGGGACACAAACAAAACAAAAACAAACACAACAAAACTCTACAGAGCTAAATGTAGGCTTGTTTACTGCATATGCTATGTGTCAAACATAATGAGGAAACTTCTTTAAGCTATAAGCCCCAAACTTCCCCGGAGGTTATCAATTAAATCAATGTGAGGACAAATTTCTCTATGTAACAAAGATAAGACGTGATCACAGTTGCCATCACAGTACTTCAGTGGGCTTCAGTCTTACCTCTTTGAGGGTAAGATGAGTTGCACATTGGTTTTGATCACATTAGAAGAGTGGCCGAGTCAGATATCTGAACAGAAAATAGTAAGGGTCAGCAAAAAATAAACAGACAAAAGAATCCATCTAATATGGGCAAGAAAGGGCTGTATTGATAGAAAGTGTTAAAACTGAAATGTATCACAGAATCATTATGTTTGAAAAGACCTCCAAAATAATTGAGTTCAATCACCACCTCATCAATCAGCACTCATCAATGGCACTATGTGCCACGTTCAGACATTTGTTGAACACCTGCAAGGAAGAACAACCTCCCTGGGCAGCTCATTCCAATGTTTGACAACCTCTTTCATGAAGAAATTCTTCCTGATGTCCAACCTGAATCTCCCACAATGCAGCTTGAGGCCATGTCCTCTTGTCCTGCTGCTGACTTCCTGGGAGAAGAGGCCAAGCCCCGCCTGACTACACCCTCA
Organism: Dicrurus megarhynchus; assembly: GCA_013399195.1. Classification (NCBI taxonomy): domain Eukaryota; kingdom Metazoa; phylum Chordata; class Aves; order Passeriformes; family Dicruridae; genus Dicrurus; species Dicrurus megarhynchus. Next base: position 46,723 of record VXAD01005140.1, on the reverse strand, counting down.
TTTTGGGCTGCTGTAGAGAGCAGGAACAGCACCCCTGAGCCTCCTCTTCCTCAGGCTAAACACCCCCAGCTCCCTCAGCTGCTCCTCATCAGACTTATTTTCTACACTTCTGCAGCTTCTTTGCCCCTCTCTGGACTCGCTCCAGCCCCTCAATGTTTTTCTTGTAGTGATGGACCCAGAACTGGACGCAGCAATCGAGGTGTGGCCTCACCAGTGCCAAGTACAGAGGGACAACCACTGCCCTGGTCCTGCTGGCCGCTCTAGTGCTGATACAGGTTAGAATGCCATTGACCTTTTTGGCCACCTGGACAAAGGGCTGGCTAATGTTTATAGAGGTGTCAATCAGCATCCACACGTCCTTTTCGGCTAGGCCACTTTCCAGCCAGCATCTTAATTGCTCTTAAAATGTTTCCTGTATCAAAAAATTTATCTTCCTCACTAAAATATTTGTTTCTCAGCCTGTTGGAGGAAAATAAAAATGTATCTTGTTTAATTAATTAAATAAGATTTTAATTATCTTCCAACAAAAAACGTCTAACATTTAGAAAAAAAAATATCCTGTTTTCCACACAGGTATAGATACAAAAGTTTGTGTCCTCCCCCTCCTACTTTATTTTTTCATAATACACTTGCAAGGAGAGAATAGAACAAGACTTTTCCAGTTTCTGCCTTTAACTTTTAAACACAGGTGATTTCTGGTACTTTTTTTTTTCTCCATTGTTTGATTCCTTCCTGAATTGCAGCATGACAGCATAAATCTCCCACTCACAAAAGCAAAATCCAAAGTTGACAACATCATCATGTCTAAGCACAAATAGAAATAATAATATAGTAACAGCAGGGCAGTTTCTACTTCCAATAACAGGTTAGTAGCAGAGTGCTGGAGCGAGGTGTCCTCCTACAGTGCAAAGGGTTTGCTGTATTTGAAATAATTTTATGGAAATTAGTTTGCGTGTGTTTTCTTTGTGGCAGGGGTAGTTTTTGAAGGCAGACCTCTTCCTACTTGTGTGTGAATCAGATGAGGAGCTGAGTCTGAGTTTTAATGAACGAGCACAAGAACAAAATCAAAACACCTTCTAGGGATGTCTTAGAAGGGTTTCCTCAGAATCAAATGCTATTTAACAATGCTGAAATTAATTTTCTTCCCCCTACAGTACCTAAAGACTTTTTTTCTCTCCTTATGGCTGAGGTTTATGCATGATTTAATTTTGTTTCAAGGAATATCCAGACTGAACTAGATTATGGCATGACTGTGTAAGTCATGTGAAGATTATACAAATGCGCCAGAGATGTCCCTGTAGTTATTCTGGTGTCTACTGAGGAGGTATGGCTGTGCCTCTTACAGTGCTTCCTCTACCAGATCTTTAGCCCTTCTTGGTTGTGAGGCAGAAGACAGTATGGCAGCACTTGCATTAAGCAGGGTTCCTTATACAAAATTTCCGCTTTCATCCACATCAATTATGATGCCATTTAGCCATATCCACACCTATCCTCTCGCTACAGCTTTTTTGTGAAACCATTTTCTTCTAGTCAATCCTATTCATCATAATCCCTTCTTACACAGAAATTAATCCAGAAAGAAAGGACCATGGATTGGCACAGAATACTGGCACTATATTCCTATTTCTATCTATTTTTAGATGATGCTTAGGAAATATTTCCATTTCTTCACTATCCTCAAAATACTGGAGTGAAGTCAAGAAACTACACAGAGGTGCCTTGGCAAACATCAATGAGTGACCATGACTACAGTGCAGTAAATTTAAATTGTGTTTCTTTCTAAACCTTAAGCCAGAATTGGTGACAACTTTTCTTATTAAGGCTAACAAGGATAGAATTCTTGTTTGATAGACTAAGTAGTCAACAGTTGTTTTTTTTAAGATTCAGCTGTTTTTTTAAGATTAATAGTTGTTTAATAGTTGTTTTTTTAAGATTTCGGATTTGAAACACATAGACACATAACTGTCTATGTGGATTCTGGAGCAGCAGCAAAAATAAATCATGCCTATCTTACTCTGTATCTTTGTCCTTTTTAACGTAAAATTAAAAATAAACATTGCACCCCCTTACACAAATAAAGCAAATAAAACCTTGTATTTTTCTTTGAAAACTGTTCTCAAAAGGTCAGTGTTCTGTCGTATCGGGTTTACCTCTCACTAAGCTGATTTTTTATTTGTTTTATTGGTTTTTTTCTTTTTTTGCAGCACAGAGTGGTATGCAGAGTTTTCTGTAAAATTTGAGGTAAGGAAACTATTACTGTAACTTCATGTGATCCAATATCTTAACTATAAGAACTGGAAAATCTGTTGCAATCGAATTGTCATGACAAACATTAGTTTTTATTTCTTCTGCAAGCTCTTGCCCTTCTGATACAAGTAGGTTCAGCACAAGAAAATGTAAAAAAAAAAAAGATTCATGTTAAGATAAATCTAATTGGTTTGACACAAAGTACAGATTTCTAACAAAGAATCACAGGCCTTCTGAACTTTACAGACTGTGTTCTAAGAACCGGAAAGAAACAGTAAAATATGCCAGCTTTTTGCACAGGCAAAATAGACTCTATCAGTACTGTTTTCTTTTGAAAAAATATTTTCAAGTTTTGCATCAAAATCTGTTTTGGAAAATTAATGAGGCAACCTACCTCTGCTTAATTTTGGTTTGATTTTTTTTTTTTTCCCTTTGTTTTTTTTTTTTTTTCCCTGCTGCATACTGTATAAACTATCAGGCTTTTTACTAAAATTGTCCCCCAAATGGAAATTTGCTAGATAAATATACATAAATGTTGTTTTCAATGCTTATTCAATTTATTAAGTGATATTCTTTATTTAGATGAAGATTTTTTTAATACAAAATATTATCTTTAACTGTTTTTTGTTTGTTTGCTTTCTTTGTCCCTATATAGATTATTACTTTGAGGCAATAATATTCTATTAGTACTATTTGCCTGATAATACCCTAAACAACTATACTAACATTTTTGTATTTCCCCCAAAACACCTTTCAAGAAATATTTAAGAAGTTTTCATCTAATTGAATAGTATACCAGAGCAAATTTAATAGACCTCTTCTTGTAAATATTTCTTTGGATAGATGGGAACAAAATAAGGCATCCAGGAATGTTACTGGAAAACTTCTCCAGGCTAGGAAGTCTTTATCAAATTTTTGCCTACCAATGACTAAATCCATAATCATTTTGTGGATAACTATAACAAGAAACAAATCCATTGACATGAAGGAATGGTGGGGGGGAGGGGAAAGGAAGGGAGGGAGGGAGGAAGGAGCAAAAAAGAGATCTTTTTTTCACTTGATATATTTTCCATTCCTGCTTGACACTTACCTTGGTGCATTACATTTGGGTAAGCTGCATTACCCTGAAATCAGTAGTCCACTTTTTATATTGAGAAGTGCTTCCATGAACTTACCATAATGGAACTTCTTTTCAGTACATTTTCTTGCCAAGGTGCTCACGTATAATTTACTCTCATCATCCCCTGCTTCTCCCTTGTCCTTGTTCCTTTTCATCTTTAGACTTCAAATCAGTAATCAGTGAAATAGATCAATTTACTCTGCACCAGATTTTCATGTGACCGTCTTGCTTTAGGCACTCACAAAGCTCTGTACTTCTAGACCATATTTTACTATGTGCAAACACACCTTGAATTAAAAAGAACCATTTGAAGCATAATTAGGGGTTTACCTAGACTAAAGTGCCTGCAGTTTGTGCAAACAATACAAGCCCACTACTTACTCCTTGCCTCAGGATATTGGTAGCACAACTGCAAGATGATCCACACAGCTAACACCCACATTCTTATTTTAGAGTGTATGCTGAGCCCTGTATTATCACAGCTATAATACTATCCCATAAGTCGGCTTCTTCAAGGGTGGTTTCATCATGTCTTGGCATGAAATAGTCAGTGACTGCTTATATAAGCTTCACGATCAATAAATGAAGACACTACAACTAGGGATTTGTGTTGAGGTGCATAGTGTTTTAGACATATCAGAGAGAATAACTGATGTCAGAGAGAACAGCCGCTCTTACAGGTCAAGAGAGGTGTAGAGAGGAATTTTTTAAAAATGCTACTATGAAATAAATATAGGAAAAAGATAATAAAAATGTGTCCTTTCATTCCTTTTGCACCAGGGTTGCATTCTTGGAGTTTGAAGGGCTTTAACAAGTAAAAGACTAACAAGAGGACTGAATATTTAAGTACAGAAATTATCGCTTCACCTGGTTATTTTCTGAGGGGAAGTTGAAGTGGTATCCAAACGTTCAACTTCAGCTCTGAGCTTTTTAGAATTTTCAAGAGAGAGAAGTAGAAAGAAGAGAGAAGACAAGTGGCTTTATGGTCTCTTAAGGTACTTTTTCCCAGTGCAATGCCCCAGGAAAAAAAAAAAAAGGGTGAGAATCTGGAATCTGATAAAAATATAAGCACTGATCCTTATTTTTGAAGATTATATGGAAAACAGACTTCTGACTCCTCTACCCACTTTTTAACCATATAAGTAGGTTAATGCTCATTAAAACTCCTGGCATCTGTAGAATTCCATTTTTAGAAACACAATAAATCCTCAAAACCTTTTCTTTCTCTTCCCATGGACTTATTCCTATCTATATAAAGATTGTTGTTCTCAGAAAATGCACCCAGATCAGGTGTTGATGAAACACTGAAAGAAATTGTAGCAATTTATTAGAAGTTCCAAGGACTTGTGTGTTTCCTGTGGCTTTCATTTTTGTCTTCTAGCATTTCATTTTGTCCCCTTACAAACTCTCACAAATTTAAATATGTCTGAAATTATTTCTTTACCCTTGTGAACTAGAGTTAACATACTGCTGAGATCATACTGTTTGTGAGTGCTTGTACTGAGTAAATATTTTATTAAACTATTGTTATTTCACTAACAGAAATGGAAAAAAACCCCAAACTCATTATTGATGGCCTTGAAAGCAAAGACCTCTGAGATTTTAAACAACAGCTATTACTTAACTCCACTTCATCATAGTCCCCAAGAAAAGCTCTATTTTTCTCAGCAACTAGAGGTCCCAGCTCATAATAAAACCAGTATGTTTCCTGCATCTTTGGACTTCCTGACTTCTGAAATTCAGTGTAATTATTTTACATTTTTTCAAAACTGGAAGTGAGGAAAAAAATGTCTTCTTCTGCAGAAGCTGTCAGGACTGCCCAGGAGGGATTTGGAACATGGCCTCTGTCAGCAGAGCTATAAGCCCAAGGCACTGTCCAGGCAACAGAAAGGTGTTAGTGAACATCTCTGCGCATGAAGCTGCAGCACAGCACCTATGAGGACCTCCTTACCTGCCTGTCTAAGTATCTCCACAAATTTCAATGGAATTGTCTTCACAGGGTGAGGCTGAGCTATGGATTAATCACTTCCTTCCTTCTAGAGGTCAGAAACTTAACTACTTGAGGCTTAGCTACATTATTTGATAGCAAGGCACAACATCGTTAAGCCAGTGAAGGGAACCAGATGATGCTGATGAACTTCTATCTACTTCATATGAGTTTGGGGTGATGTGATTAATTTCAGAACATCTCTAATCTCATCTCAGCAGTTGAATATCCCAATATGCAATGCTACCACATGTTTTCAACTGAGGGAATAGTGTGTCTGCTCCACTCTCTTACATAAATCAGAGGGGAATATCAGAATATTTACTTAAAAACTGTCTTTCTCATCCAAAATTAAAAACTTTTGTAATCAATTCTCTTTCTTTACCCAGAACATTTAATTCCCTTTCATCATTATAGCTCTCATTCCACTATGTCAGAAGAATGGTTAAACTGGTATAAGAAGAACAAAATCTTATTGAATTACACAAGAATTTACAAAAGTCTATAGTACTCAGAGTCTTATTATAGAAAAATTGTGGGTTTTTTTTCTGGGGGGGAATGGGTGGGGAGGAAGAAGCTGTAGTTCTCATTGCAGACTGGGAGCATGAATAATTTTTTCATCACATGGAAAATGCACACCCATTTCACAGAAGGTAAACAGCACATTATAAACCAAATAGTTACAATAGTAGGAAAAGTATCATAAATAATTAATAGCTAATCAATACCAAAGAAATCTTCTGCAACACTGCCTGGAAGCTGTCAATGATGTGAAAAAACTGTGAATTATCTGAAGTTCTTTCTCAGTGTTCTGCAGATCCTGAGTCATTTCTATTCAGTTAGTGACTCCCTTGCATTTAGAACAAGCCAGAATTCCATGCCTAGAGGTTGTCCTCTCCACCTATTAGCAGTTCAGAATATCACTGAATCTGCTTTCAACTTTTGAGTTTTGGAGTAAAAAAATGGCTTAAGCTTACCTCAACAGTTAATGCTGATGACCGAGTTATCACAAGAGAAGAAAATTCATGGTTACCATATGCAAAGTAGCAAGAGTGAAAAGTTCCAATTATAATTGTCTGTCTCTTAAAAGCAACCTCTACATTACCGACTTATTTATAAATCCAGCAGTGGCTTTGAATATTACTTTCACTCTGGATACAATTTTAGTCTGCTGCTTCACTTAGGAACTGTAGAAAAAAATATTTATTTTCACAGTTTTCTTAAGTATTTTAAGATCTGACTTGCTGCAGCCAGTGTTGTCACTATAAACCCTTCCTGGCTACTGTATGAATCCAGGAGAGCTCAAGATCACAAACCAATGAAAAAGACTCCATGACTCTTTGTGAACTTTTATTAAGTCTTGATTTTCTAATAAGAACACCTGTGCAAGGGTAAATTTTATCAGGCTTCTTAGCACTGTTTGGAAAGAATAACATGTTTCTTCAGTAAAAAGCACAGAAACTCTGTGACGCTGTCAGGTACATGGTCAGCATTCACCTGACTGTTAACTGCTGAGACAAAGTAACAGGCTCTGGCCAGACAAGAGCAAGAAGCGTGTGAAACATTACTTTTCCCATTTACAATAGCTCCACCTGCTAATTCAAACAGGGAACTACTTGAGAAACTTGGTGAAGAGCATATGAAGCAACCTTTCTTGGAAATAAAACCTGGAGGAAAGTTTATGCAAGATAAAGTCAGGAGACTCTTTCCATCCCAAAACAAATATAGATATTTATAGCAAATAAATCAGGTGGAACTTTGGTTGGTTGGTTGGTTGTTGTTGTTTTCTCTTTTGTCTGAAGAAAGTCAAAATTAAGAAAAAAGTGGAACAGAAAAATGTTAGTAGTATTATTAAAAAAAGGTACTAAATTCTAAGAGAAAATGAGTTCCTGCAAGACAGCAAAAGAAATGATGAGTGAATATTGGAAATTTCAAGAAAGATGATAAAGCACAGGGAATGAGAAAAGCCAGATATTAAAGAGTGATAATTGATGGCTCAGAGCTGAAATGTAGTATCTTACAGTGTGAATCAGTGCTGCTTCAACTAAAATCTATGGAGGAAATATAGCATAAAATTCAAACTCATCCAGACAAAAAAAAGGTGTGCATGGATAGTGATCAAGGAGAGGTAGAGAGCAGCGAGCAAATAACAAGAAACTCCAAATGTATTCATATGAACTATTTTAGAAGCTATTAAAGAAATTATCAGGAGAAGCAAATGAAAATTTTAAAAATACAAAGAAGACAAAAGCTCACTAAAGGATGAAGGATAGATTGAGCTAAATTAAAAGGAGGCTACAACCAACCTCTAAGGTGGAGTAGCTGAGGTTCTTGTTAATAGACCCCTTGGGGTGGGTTAGAGTGAAATGATACTGAATAACTGGTGTTTAGACATATATATTTGTATAGACTGATGGATAGATAGATAGATGAAGAGAGAGAGAGATGTAGGTATATGTAGATATATAGATATATATGGCAGGTTTGTTTTAGAACAATTTGCAGTGGAAAGGAGTTATGTAGCAATTTTGATTATTATCCAGGGAAAAAGAGCAATATAAAAATACAAAGAAATATATATGTAAGGAAAAGTAAGAAAGAGATACAAAAGATAAGAGGAGATAGTGGAGAAGAAAGATACGACCTCCCATGAATCAAAAAATGAGATTTGATTGTTGCTATTTTGACGTCAGCTGGTCAAAGTGATGGTCACAGACTTGATCCCTCAGGAGTGGGGTAAGCCCTTGAAACAAAAAGTTCAGTGGGTTAGTACATGTTTAGGTTCAGATGGGAACACCCAGCTACCTCCCCTGCAGAGTAGTTTTTGGCTGTCTGTTACAACACAAATGGATCATGCACAGTCCTCTGGTGGAAGGCCCCAAAAATGAGCCTGGAAATTCTCTGGGGGCCTTTGGTGGTCACAGATTCCATTTGTCCCATAACTTGGGGTGATCTTTGTTTGACTAGTGAAATAAATATGAACAGTTATTTCCTTTTACAATTTGTCACAGTGGGAATTTTTGTCAGGATCTGTTAAAACAGGATGTACAACCCAAATCTCGCCTTCACCAGGCCTGGAATCAGAGCCATCCTGTCTCAAATTCTTTCATTTTGTGCTTATCTTGAGTTCCTGCTGTGGTGGCTTATCTTATGGCTTATCATCCATCTGTGGCCTTATCAGTTTTTGAGACACACAACTGGGCTCTTTATCTTCTAGGGAAAAGAAGGTTTATGGTAAAATCGAACACAGTAGAAGAGAGAAAAATGGAAAATAAGGGTCTGAAAAATAAGATTTTAAAACTATGGACTTGAAAACGATGCTTCTGTGAAAAACCAGCTCTTTACCATGTAGGCCAGGTTGCTGACATTCTCAATACCCATGTATGAAGCACTGTTGAGGACTGAGACCACCGAAGAGGGTAGTTAGTGCGGGCAGGATAGTATTTCACCCAGACTTCAGATTCTGGCTGAATGTCTCCGTGACTTTTGTAGCAAGTACATAGGAGCCACCTTCTCTGCTGTTCCGATAAACAGAATTTGCTGTCCCATATTCTTTGTATCACTTGTCTGTGAAAAAAAGACACTTCTGTGCTATTATCTACCTGCACTATGCTGCTGCTATTAACAGTAACAGCAACAATATTTAAAGTGACAATGCAGTGCAGTAATAAGTACAAAGCAGGTATTCTCTGGTTTTAAGACAAGTTTTCCTTTAGTTTTAAGTTCTCCTTCTTCAGTTTACCCTCTCTTGGCTTGCATCACACGTCCATTTCATATAAACAACTTCACAAGTCATGGCAACTGTTTTATTCAATTCTTTAGCAAGGAGGGGCAGAAATCCTCACTGCTTTCAGAAATAAATTTCAGAAATAAACATTTCCAAAAACTTTCCCATATGAAAAAATTGAAGTGTGAGCAGTCATCCTTGTAGGAGAGTGTATGACTGTAGGAGTAATACTGGGACAGGGAGACAAACAGAGGTTTAATACTTTATTTTTGTGGTCACAGTTTTTATGTGGGTGTGTAAGCAAAATGCTTTTGCCACAACAGAGTGAAGGTGAAGGCTCTTATTGTGAGCTGCATGGTCTAACTAGTCCCTGTCTAATTTCTTCTCCTGCCCTAACTTAGTGTGTTCTATTTTTTAGCAGCTCCCAGTGGTCCCACAGGACGGACCATTGCTTAGAGGTGCATAAGACACAGTTTGGTATTGAATTTCATAAGCAAGTGGTCTGTACACTGTTGTTTAACAGAGGAACATCATGCCATTTCAGAGGAATCCGCATGGGATTTTAGAATTTGCTGGGCATCAAGGAACACCAACAAAAACAAGAGCTACCTTTGGATTGTCCCTTTTCTGTCTCAGAACACCAACTTCCACAGGGACCAGCACATCATAGATGAACAGTCTTCTACCAGGAAAATCACTTACTGTACACCTTAATATTTCTGTGGCACTGAGACAAAATGATACTATTTATCTAAAATATCTTGTCCAATTCTTGCATAGCTGAATTTTATTAGGAGAAAATTACTTTTACAAAACACAATGATTCCATAAGCTAAAAAAGGACTTTTACAGCATCCTAACTTTGTGAGTTGCATTAAGTCAGCATAAACCACACAATTCCATCTGTTGCATTTGCTTCATACATTTCAATGGTTATGAAGACAATTCTGAGGACATGATTTTTGTAATTCATTAGTGCACTGTGTTGTATCTGTCTGCAGTCATTTTTAAACAGCTGTTCTGGGAAATATGAAAGACCACATTCATCTCAGCAGCTATGAATTAATTTTGGATATGTCTGGTTTAACTACAAGCATTCATAACTGTTCCAGTGCTGAACCATCAGCATTGTTAATTCTTCCACTGCTGAGTACTACAAATTCTTTCTCCACTCTCTTCTCCAAGTGAAAAAAAATCCAGCTTTTTTCAAGATATCTAATCCTTTGAATTGTATTACTACAAAGATAGGTGAGTTCAAAATTTGCTTTCTGCAAAAGTTTGCTGGAAAAATGTTAACCTTAAAAAAAAAATAGAAACTAAACAATAAATTCTGGATTGAAATAATTAGATAACTCAAGGAGATATTGAACTACTTTCAGAATTCCAAATAAGTAAAAGGGCCAGTTTAGTTAATAGCATAGTAATTAGTATTATTTTTTACTGGCACCAATGATCTTAAAGATATAACAGTTCAGTTTTGGTGTTTGGAATTTAAACAATATTGAAATCTGGTTTTGCTACTTGTTCTCACATACAAAGTTAAAGCAACAAATCTCCAAAGAACTCTGCTCTTCTAGAAACATGAATAGCATAAGGAAGTGTCATTTTTTATTCTCTCAGAATCTGGTTTTGAAAAAGGAAACTAGGTTATTGCTAAATCTGATTTTTGTGAGTGGAAGATAAAAGGGGTGTGGGAGAGAAAGAATTACCTTTTGCTGCTGTGGGATGAAGTACATTTGATTGGGTTGTTTCTGCTGTGTTAACAACACTGATACAGTATCTGAAGCTTTTTATGAAGATGTTTCTAGAACACTTAAGCCTCTCCCATGGAAAAAAGTTACATTTAAATTTATATCTCTTACATAACAGCATCACTATTGGTCCTCTGTGTTGCAATACACAAAGTAGTAAGTCCAGGAAGGTGGGACATTATTCAAGAAGGAATTCCTAAAGGCACAGGAGCAGGCTGTCTCCATGTGCTGAAAGGTGAGCTTTTGCTTATAATGGCATAGTGCAAGTTACTTGGAATGTTCTTGGATAATAAAACTTATTAGAAAATAAGGGGTTTGTGAATGGAGATGTCAACTATTTGCAGAATGAGACACTATTGTTAGTATTAGTACTAGTGTTAGTATTATTGTAATAAAAATATGGAGAAAGAAGGAGCTGTCTCCACTTCTTTGGTTTTCCACTCTAAGTGTCTGAAGTTTTATTTTTACAGCTTTGCCACTAGTGGTTACAGTGGTATTTATAGAAAACAATTAACTAGGTTTCTGTGCAGGTTTGAGGGTGGGATAGTTAAAGAGATGCCATGAAGTCAGTAGGTTTTGAGCATCTCACTACTCAGAGAAAACTGGTTAGAGATTCTCTTAGGCATTTTTGAAAGCCACATCTAATTGTGCACTGATTACTTTAGTTGTTTTATAGGGTTTCTAATCAAAAAAAGGATTTTTATCCTTTGCCTTGCTTCTTAGCTCTCTTTCTATAGTGGTTTCATTTGTAGTTATTACCTATAATGGATATTAGCCATAATTCACATGTTATTATTTTCATCTCCTGACAGGATAAATGATGCCATACAGGGAAGCATGAGGATGTGATGAAGCCTTATTAAGAAAGAATGGTCACATCAATATAAGTTGCCCACTCCACAGATACACTTCCTTCCTGACAAAATTTATTAAAAAACAAGAAACAAGATTTCAAACTATAGAAGTTCTGAACAAGAATTGTCATTCCTGTCCAGATTTTACTTCTACAATAACTACTAAATTCTGTGGTCCATGACCATGATTTAGGTACATGTCTTTGATTTTCCAAATTATTGCATTTGGTACATAATAATCCCTATGCCATGATAAATAACACAGAAAACCAAATAGAACTGGCAGAGGTAATTGTGTACACAGGACCATGAAGTATCATCTTAACCTTTCTTGTAAAAGAGATTATCTAAGATTCCTTTTTGCCACAACAACTCAATAAGAATCAATTAAACTCTAATATCTATAGTTCCGATTCCCTCAATAACAGTACGAAAAGGCATGCATAATACTTCAAATTTAGTAAATCTATAGGAAATGTGTATTAATTTAGCACTAAGTAATAGCTTTTGCCTAAGGACAGGGTTTCCTGTTTTACACCAGGCCAGTGCTTATGAGCACTCTAGTTTATGAGTGCAGAAATGACAAAAAGTAGTTATTGGATCCAGATGTAGTTTTCCCTGTCTGCACGAACTTAGAAAGATTCACCTACTTCTACTGACTGAGGGAGGCAGAGCTGGAAGTGACCCACAATCCTTCGATCAAGAAGGGTATATTAGGCAGGGGACAACTAGGAGAAGCATTTTGGAAGTTGTAGGATTTCAGAGCATCTTTTTGGCCACTTCTCCTGATGGTGAGTTGTACTTGACTAGACATCATGAAGACACATCAGCAGAAAGAAGAGAACTTAGGTCTCACTTTCATCTCTGTGTTTCAGTAAATCTAAATCACATTTCTTTACCAAAAATTAATCCGAACAAATCAAACCATTAACAAATACTGTAGCAATAAAATACAATCCAGGAAGCTCTTTAACTTTTAAAAACTGAGCATTTAGACTTTTCTGGAAGACCCATCACATAAACACTATTTTTCTTCAAAAATATCACCACGCCATCACCTTCATTATGAGGAAAAAAAAAAAAAGAAGAATGGAGCACTCATGATTCAGATTGATTCTTAGCTCTGAAATAAGGCTATTAAAAAGTGAAGATCATAGAATCATAGATAGTTTAGGTAGGAAAAGAACTCTAAGATTATTGCATCCAACCATCAACTTGTGCTCCAGACTCTTCACAAGCCTCCACACTTTCCAGTGCCTCAGTGTTCTTCTTGTCCTAAGGGGCCCAGAATTTGACACAGCACTTGAGGTGTGGCCTCACCAGTGCAGAGTACAGAGGGACAATTACTGCCCTGGTCCTGCTGGCCACACTCTTGCTGATACAGGCCAGGCTGCCATTGGCCTACTTGGCCACCTGGGCACACTGCTGGCTCATGTTTAGTCCTCAGACTATCAGCACCCCCAGCAGCTTTCCAACCACTCGGCCCTCAGTCTGCAGCAGTGTGTGGGATTGTTGGTACCCCAGTACAGGACCTGGCAATTTTCCTTGTTGAACTCATGGAATCGACCTCAGCTCATTAATTCAGCTTGTCCAGATCCCTCTGTAGAGCCTTCCTAACCTCCAGCAGACCAACATTCCTGCCCATGCTATAATATAGAGCTGAAGAATGCAGGAAGTGATGTGTAAATGAAGCAAGCCCCTAACTTAGGTCCACTACACAAAGATGATTATATCAGCTCTGAGATTTTGGAGGTGTAAAGAATGCAGAATTCAGGGTTAAAAAATCCAAAGCCACACATACACAAAACCAGCAAAAACAACCAAAACCTCAACCCCTCCCCTAAAAACCAAACCAACCAAGCGAACAAAACCCCACAATCCCTGGAAGCGATACCATGTCTTTTCATCACCATTTACTTGCTTGCTTCACTGCTATTTATTATTTTCAGTGTTACCCGAATCATCAACCATGATGTAAATGACATCTCCTCTTTATTTTCTGTCTTTGTTCTTCCCGTGGAAATACTGACATTGCAATACCTTCATAAAATGAGGACATAGTAAACTTTCTGTGTTCTGTCTCTGTAATTCAGATAGACATCTATTCCTTTGAAATCAATTCCTAAATTATAAGTTCAAGGCAGCTTTTGGATCTCTCACATACATACATTTACATATTAAAGCTGCCAAATAGACTTGGTTTCCTTTCCAGAGGATTATAACACATGGAAAAGCCATCTGGCAGACAAATTGTTAAGTCTGCATGAAAACACTAGGGCTACTGAAAAAAAAATTTCCAAATCACCTTTTTTGTAACAGTATTTGTCTGTATTTCTGTTCATGCCATGATTCAAGATGACCGTTCTGGTTTTCATATCTTGATAAGCTGTCCAAGAAATCAGGTAGCAATTTGTTATTTGCATAAATTTACTGAATTCATAGTAAATCCTGTGATGGTATACAACTATTTCAGGTATTTGCAAGATCACAGATGAATTCCAGCCATTAAATTATTGCCTTAGTCATCACATAGATTTCTGTGTTCAAGTGATTCAACTGTTTCACATGCTTCTGACTTATTAAAAAAAATAAAAAAGGAAAGACATTATTTTACTCATCTAAAATCGTATTAAGTTCTGTAGAAGTATTTTGGAAGTTGAAGGTCAAAAGGCAAAAAGAAATGTGGTCAACAGTAAAAAAAGGGAAAGACTCATGGTTTCCTCTTCTGAAATAACTTAGAGAAAGTATTGAGTATCTTATTTCAAGCTACGTTATTTCTCAATAATGACATGATCTGTCACATGCCATGGAGATAAAAGTTCCCTACTTTTGTTCCAGATGAACTATAAATCCAGAGGACATAAAGTCTTCTGCCAAGATCCACCACCAAGCAGCAGAGGCCACAAGGCCACAGAGACATTTAGACATATTAGTAAACACTTGACCAACATTTCATACACATCTGCTTGAGTTTTTTGAAACATGGTTTTTGTCTGAAAGCAAAATAATATTCCTATCTAATAGTTCAGGCATTCAAGGCCTTTGTTGCAATAAAATTGTAGGAAAAATTTAAGCAATGTGTACAGTATTTCTTTCTCTGTTATTCACCCAGAGCTAATAATGAAAGATACTATATGAGCTCTGCATTTTGCAAAAGCAAATGTGCAGAATGATTTCTATTAACAGAAATCCACCTGCATCAGTCATATCTGGGCAAATATGAGGAGAGGAAAATGAAGAATAACTGTGAGGGATTACTGTCACAAAAATTTCACCACATGATACAGTAAGTGAATTTTCATTAGAAACAGGGAGCTTCAATAGGAGAAAAAATTAGTTTATTCTTTCAATGTTAACATGAGCATCATACTGATAATTTTATTTATTAGCTTAATTGCCTATTATTAAAAAAATCTTGCATCCTTGAAACATAGTCTGTAATCAGTTTTGAATATACATTGAAATAATTACATGCTTGGTATAGCATAAATAATTACAAATCCTGACCTTAACAAAGTTGCAAATTAAGAATTATGCTTCATGTTGCTACTAGCAACCATTTAAATGCATATATGTCATAGCAAATTAACATTTGCTACATGCTGGGACCTTGATGGGATATCGTTTCTCTTAGTTCCCCTCTGTCCTGCAGCAGGGGGCATGGGAGTAGGTAATCTTTTATGTCCCTTCCAACCTTAGTCATTCTATGATTCTATGATTCTAAGCTTCTATGATTAGTCTCTCTTGATGGAGTTGTTCTACCTTGATGGAATCACACAGATAATTAAAACATTCATTAGAGCAAGGCTCAGAGGTTGGGCACTCAAACATTAGGCCTCCAAGACAGTACCTGGTTTTACTCTTTGGTTCAGTGTATAAACATCTGTCTTTTTGTTTGAAGACAAGCAGATAGAGAAATCCACCTCCAAACAAACGATAATCTTGTGATTTTGGGTGCTCACTGCGTAAGTGAGAAGGAGAAACTTAAATATTGGATTTCCATACCTGAGTTAAGTTTTCAGCTCTTAAGAGAGGACAGTCAGACATATTTCACATTTTGCTGTACCAGAAGTACCTTACAATAACTGGAATCTTTTGCTGATGAAAGCTATAGCAAAACATTCAGAACCAGTGAAGCGAACCCTGGTTCTCAACGCATGTTGATTCCCCAGGAGTATTGTTTTCCTTCTGTTATTTCATTTAATGTTGAACCAAAAAAGTTAAAGAATACATTTGAAATTCCAGAAAAGTCTTTTAGAAACAAAATTAAACACTCTTATTTATGAAAACATCTTTCTGGATTAGTATCACAAACTGAGATGCAAATAGGCTAGATACTCACTAACCAAAGACTGAACAAGTTTTGGTACCTTGCAAAATGGTTCTTAGATTTACTGGAGCATCTACTGCTTATGAACCATGTGAAGAATTTAAAAAAAAAAAAAAAGAAAAAGAAAGGTCACCTTAGAAAACTGACCCCTATCTGCATACTTTCATATTCATCAAAACAGTCCATGTTTCAGATCACTGATTTAAGCCAGCAGCTGGAGTAAGGACACATTACAGAAGTAAACTTTTGCAGACTAAAGCTCCATAATATCTGCATCACTGCAACTTATTTTTCAACATTCAAAAGTTTCCCGAGCCTTGCCACAGACCCCTACTAGCTAATGTAGACTCTTTGTGCTTCAGATGTTATATGTTTTTGAAGCAAAAGATATATCTTTCATAAAGGAATGTGAAAGTTCTAAAGAAATGTGCATAAATGTGCATAATAATATAAACAGCGTAGGATTATGATTTTCAAAGGAGATTTTTTTTGGAGGAACGGCAGTTTTGTGGAGACACTGAGCATATCCTCGTTAAAAGCACACCGAAAGAAACATAAGGACTTTTGTCAAAGACAAGACAGGATCTCTGAATAAAAAAAGACCTCAGTTTTGCAACATTGTTGTTGTTTATTGTTTAATATATAGCATCTTGAAAGCCACACAGATACGTTGTATATTTTTCATATTATATGACACTCATTTGTTCAGAACAATTAATTCCATATATTCTAAACATGAGATACTAGCAGAGCAACACATCTAATTCATTTTTTAAGACAAAAAAACCCATTTATGTACTTATAATGGAGTCAGGAGCTCTAAATTTCATCCTTTTATGAATACTAAGTCACACTATGAAAAGGAAAAGAGAAAGAAAACCTCTGAGTTTAGCACAGCCATTTGCTTCTAAATTTCTACTGAAATTTCCAGTTGTTCTTTACTCGATAAAATTCTTAAATGCCTTGGCCTCCAAATGAGAAACATGAAATTATTTAGGCATCATAACTCAAATGTTTAATGCTGTTTGAAGATGGAAGGATTCAGTTGAGGAAGACCTGCCTATACAGTTCCAGATAGATTCCCCTGAAGATAAATGCCCAAACACAAGTGAAAGAAAACATTTAGCACAACCTTAAATTAACTGGAATTTCAAAAATGACAGAGATTTTGAACAGTTAGCTACCTATACATACAGTGGAACATATCTCAAAAGCCTCAAGATTAAAGGGGGTCAGTGCTCAGATGGAACCAAGGTTGTTTTTTTTTTCTTTTCTAGTTGTTATCTCATTTTCACAGCTAACCACAGTTCAACAATCAAAACCTGAGCCATCTAATTCCATTAGTGCAATGAGGAAATGCGGGTAAACCTTCAGTGGAAAGCCTTCATTTCTAACAGCCTCATTGAAAGAAAGGACAGATCTGACCATATCTGAGTGAAGGCTGACACTTAAGTTAACAAGAAAAATCTGCTTGATGTTACTTTGGGGGGGTTTTACGCATTCTTTTTTTAAATCTTGTACTTAAAAGCACAGAGGCTTAATTTACCTCCTCATCTCTTCTCTCTATTTATTCAACAGTTTTAGGAACATCTTAGAACTATCTCTTCTTGTTAATTTTTGTTTTCTGTTGTCAAAATTAAATCTGTAGGCAACCCACATGCAAGTTTTCAGGGTTATTTTGTTTGTGTTTTGTTTTCTTCTTTTTTCTTTAAACAGTTCACATTAGTGTTCTTTATTTCATTGCTTGCCTCCTAAGGACAAACATACTATAAAACGTTCTCATAAATCAAATTTAAGTGCACTACAGAGGTAACAGTGATAGCAAAAATGTCATGCTTTGTCAGTGGGTTAGTGGAGAATGACCCATTTTCATATTAAAGTGATAAAACTGGTATGATAAAACACATAAAAAATTGTGACATTTATGCTCCTGAGATGCCAGGGAGATTTAGATCAAACCTGTATCACCAATTGATTCAGAATAATCTGGAAAAGCTGTATTCCTGGAGAAATAGGTAAAAACGGGTATGTTTATTTCTTCTCCTTTGGGACATAAATACCAAATTCAAATGAGAATGAGAAAATTCAGGCATATTAAAAAAAATAGATCATATATAAAAGAAATATGTTTTCCATATTTTTTTAACTTTCTTCTTTTGTCATGGAAAAGCACACTAGGGAAAAGATTGCCATTCAAAACAGGTAGTTGTAAAATCTGCCATTAACTACACCTACAAATAATGGTCAGGCACCCTCAACTCCAGTAGCAGGCATTGCCCAATTAGTTTAAATGGGACACTTGAAATTTTGTTATCATGACATAAGGTAGTGAAAGCAAAATCACAAATTTAAAACAATCTTAAAGGTTAACTTCTTTATAATTCACTGTGGTGTTCATCACTATCTAATTATATGAATCTTTTGTCTACCAAAATGACAGCAGCTATACTGTTGATTCCATGAGGCTTTGGAAAGTGGCAGTACTCTTGAGAGAAAATAATTCAAGGGCACAGGTGCTCGTTTTTCAAATCGATAATAAATTACAGTATGTACACACAAGGACAGGAAAATTTGTCTCAAATAGTTCTTGGATATCTAATTGGTTAAAAATGGTGGTTTATAGCTAATAGAGTGAAAACTCTAACTACAAGAATGAAAAGTCATAATTGAATTCTAGCAGTGGTCAGCTTTCTCTAATTATTCTCCTCACTGATATTATTATCTCATGAAATTTTTATTCTTTTCAACTGACATTTTTGGACAGTTTCTGAGATAAATATCTGTACCATCGTTAATTTCAATCCATGTGTGCCTGCTTTATGTAATTTACACAATCAATTCTACAATTAATTTTGAAGTTGTGGTTAGTGTTCTAGTTGTTAAAGCATGAAATATTGGATATTAGGGATTATATATCACAGATTCAGAGACTATGCTGAGCTGGAAGGGACCATATATATGTATGTATATATATGCATGGATGTACACTTTTATACAAGTGGATATGTCATAAATGTTTACAAAAGGGATTTTTTCTGTACTGCTGTGTATGCAAAAGTGTAGACACATTTGTATTCTTAATTTTTGCAATTTCAATGTTCATTTGAGGCTTCTAGAAGGAAACAGATTGGTAAATAGATATAAACCTTTCTGAAAGAGGTACTGTGCTATATCACTTTCTCACAGAGTTGAGCTTTACTCCTATGGATACACACTATAAAGTGACAGCTTTCAAAACCATTTCCAAAGAAACTAATAAGACAGAAGGATTTTCTTCCTTCTAAGAAACCTGCAGGTCACTGATGAAAATTTAGAGACAAAAAAGCATTTGAAACAAGAGTTTCTACATTTTCTGTGTTTTACCTACTGCAATATCTTTCTGCTTCACAGAGATTTCACATTTCTATTTACAAGGTAAATATGCATAGCATATTTTTGACAGGGTTTTCACAATGCCCACTATCCCATACAAAGAAAGCTAAACAAGCAATACCTTAATTTGTTTTTTTATTTATTTATATTTTATTAATAAGAACCTTCCACGTTGCTGTGAGGACATAAGAATTTGCATTATTGCAAGCATATGAACATAGATTATGTTACCAAACAAAATTAAGCTCTGCGTTCCAATTTCCTATCATCTACGAAAAGCAATCTCAAGATTGATTCAAATATCAACTAGACACTGTCACACAAAAACGTAGTGCTGTGCTCTTATACTGCGGGTTTGATCAAAGCTTTTTCTCCTGCTGCTAATAGAAAACATTCCTTCTCTCATTTCTCAAAAGTAGGAAGCTCCACAGTTTATCTCAGAGGTGAACCTGCCTCACACTGTTAGCTGTTAAGGTGTCAAAGGATTGCATGCATCAAAACATGGCTGAAAACACAGTGCTCCTGATACAAAAAAACTGACTGGGTTGAGATATCTTGATTTTGCCAATCAACAGGCTGCACGTTAATTTTCAAAATATGACAAAAAAGTTTATGACAAAGTTAGAAAGACTTTATATTTCCAGAGTGTGAACAATAAACTGATAAGACAATCATAACAAAAAATAAAGATCTATTTTGACTTTAGTAGTATGTCAATTGAAAAGATACAAATCTTATTCCGATTGCACAGGGGAGTGTTTCACTGATACTATAAAATTTTGTTTTCATCATACACTAGTACCAGATTTACCTGTCCCACAATTTTCAGGTGAACATACTCTTTTCAAGACACTTTTGTAACTTTCAAGACACTTTTTGAGAATTTTATATGATGCCAAAGGAGTGCTCAAAAAGTACTTCCAAATAGAATGTGAAAGCATGTATTAAAATGTATGGAGAAAAAAAAATAAACAAGGATTTTTTGGATTAGTTTCTTAATAGTCATAAAATATGTGTTTTTATCACTTTCAAATATTTATTTATAAAGAGAAGATTAATCTTAACTCGCATCATTTCATGGTGACATGAACTTTCTGGATAAGATTGGTACCTTTTGCTTCATGGGAAAAACATAATGATATAGCTGAGGGTACACGCTTTCAGCCTAGAGTAGTGAAGGATTTGTGCTTAACTGACCCCTTGTGCACGTGCTGCTCCCAGGTGGCAGGAGATCCATCCTGAACAGACCTAACACAAGAGTAAACTTACATCTCTCCCTGGCTGATCAACCAGGGTGACATGTTACAGGATAGTCTTAGGAGACAAGAAGGTGGAGGTGGTTATACACAAATACCCCAGTGGAGATGTGTCCTGTTTTTTCTGCTGGAGCAGGTTTGATGGCAGGGTTTGTGACCCTGTGGAGGTACAACACTGGAAGGGATGCCCCCCATAGAAGAGACCCACGCTGGAGCAGTTTGTGAAGAACTGGAGCCTGTGGAAAATACCCGTGTTGGAGAAGTTTATGGAGGACTGTCTCATGTGGGAGTCTCCCTGTGCTGGAGCATGAAGAGTATGAAGGGTCCTCACCCTTAGGGGGAAGCAGTGGCAGAAACAACAGATGGCAGTCCATATTCCTTGTCCACCTGAACCCTGGAGAAAATGGGGAGTAAAGCTGGTGCTATTAATAAGGGAGGGGTAAAGGGATGGGATTGTAAAGATTTTGTTTTTCATTACTTGATTTGATTGTCAATAAATTAATTTCCCTGAGCTGAGTTTATTTTGCCTATGTAATTGCTGAGTTATGTCTCTGTGTCTTGACCCACGAGACTTTCATTTTATTTTCTCTCCCCTCTCCTGCTGAGGAGGGGTGTGGTAAAGCAGGTCACCCCACTACACTGGAGTTAAACCATGATAAGCTGATAAAATAGTAAAAAGGGGACTGCATGACCAGCGTAATTAATGAGTAAAGCTAAAATGTGTCAGAGCATTTAGTAGCAATTTTACCAATATTTCCTTGATATTTTTCATTCAGTATTCCCTTGCTTCGTTTCCTAAATCTCAAGATATTCTATTAACAACAGACCTGCCTGTGTCTCTGACCCATGTTAGTTTTGGGTAGTGACCTCTGAGGTATCAGATTTAGGTTCTTGCTCTGTCCTTCTCCTCCAGCCTCCTCATATAGAGTCTGTGAGAAAAGCTGGAGGTCCTGAGTCCTAATCAGAAGGGATTGATTTAATTAATAAATTGATGTCAAAAGTTTCAGATCTGTGAAGGAAGTTCTTTGCAGTTACTCTGCTATGTAAAATGTTGTATATTTCCTGATACATTGTCATCTACTTGAGATGACAGAGAGCCTTCTCGGTTTTTTGAAACATAGGGTAGCTTCTTAGTCAGAATTTCTATGGGTCTTTGGAAGAAAAACACTTACTTGCTGGGATAGTCTTTGAAGACTGCAATGTAAATTTTACCTGATCTTTTCCCTGCATATTATTTTCTAGAACTGTTCTTTGTTTTCTTGCACAAGTTTTTCTTGTAACTTATTATAAAAACTCTAGGAAGTTGTACATCACACAAAAGAAATTTAATTTATTACTGAATGAAAATATTGTTTAAAATCCACTAAATCCATATATAGTTGATAAATTAATTTGGGGTTTAGTTGCATTAATCTTGATTTTTTTGTACTGAAAAAACCTATCCCTGCCACCCATATGTATGATACAGGCTGAATGCAGTAAAGCACCACAAAATGTGTGGGGTAATTCAGTGGGGAGATGTGAAAAACCTGTGTTGACAACAAAAAGGTCAGTTTCTTCTTCACTAACTGAAAACTTCATCATTCCAGAAAGCTCTACGGAATTATTGAGTCTTGCCATACTCTTTACAAGAATGTATCAGCCTAAGGCATGGTTTAGGGTGTGGTGGGGATGGGTAGTTGATGATTAAAAACATTACATAGTAAGACAAAATCAGCATTTGAGCAAGTACAGCCTCCAAGTAAGATACTGTAGTGAAAAGAGTAAAGTATTTTATGTGAGAACATTTACAAGGGAAATATTCTTGCCCAAAGTTTTTTGAGAAAGAGGGGAGACAGAAGTATTCTGGTCAAGTAACACAATCCAAAGAGAAGATGATGAACACTTTTCAAATCCATATGTATATCCATTCCTAAAAATCCCACAAGACAGAACTTTTTTACTCCATATTAATGCTTCTATTCTGCTATTAAAAGTGTGATAAATTTTAAGCGAGATTTTTTTCCACACACGGAGTGCTGACTGATAACTTAGATTTTTCATAGCCAAGAGAAATGTTCCCTAAAGAAATGCAGATTCCATTAACTCCAAAATTCTATGTTGATTTGGATTTGGATTAATTTGAAGTAAAGATATCATCGCTTAGCATCTGTTACCAATAATATTCTGGTTCTAACTAAAAAGGTAGAGAAATGTCAAATTTTGCTTGGTCTCAGAAAATGTGTCAGGGCTCTGAGGCAGGTCTTCATCAGGATCCTGACAATCAGAAGCTCTAGACCAGTGACTCTGAGGTGACCTGAGGAAGGAAAAGGAGTCAGAGGAGTTACCACAGCACTTAGCATTTAAGTCTACCCTTCTCTCTTTATCAGTTCGAGATATATTTGCCCCTGGGTCTGAACAGTTTTTCCACAGGGCTGTAATCAGTTGCCCGGTTCTGGCATGAAGATGGCAAAAATCAAAATTACAAAGGTAAAATATGAGGAAAATTAAAGTCACTGTCTTCACTAGGCCAAGAATATATATAAAAAAAATTAAAATAGAAAATAAAAGATTAAATCACATTGGATGCTTCTATAACCAGAAATTATCTGGGAATTTTATCTCTAACTGATGAACACTGCTGCTGATCTTTCAGAGAACCATCACTACTCCTACTGTCCGCAAGGATCTTCCCCTTTCTGTTCACCAGTATGTACTAAAAGAAATTCTGAAGAATATCATGGAGTTGCTCAGGCGTTCAAGCACTGAGAGTGACAGAGTGAGAGAAAGCAATACCTTTTTGTATAAATGCCATATTATTTTTGTAATATATGTAGTGAGTACCACTATACTGTATTTTATACTTAATGAAAAGAGATTATCACAGCATAAACCTAAGTGTACCTACACAAATAAACCCTTGCAAGATCTAAAAGATTTTCTGGGACACTTCCCTTCTTTTTTCACCCCATTTCTTTCCTGAAAGACTGGTTACATCAGGTAACACAGGATTAATTTGTATGCCTGCTTTAACGGAGATTTTTTAACCAAAAGAGAAGATAATTTGATTTTGATAATTTTCATATTCCAAATAATTTAATCCGTTTTACATGAAAATATTTCCTTTCTGTTTTACATTATGAAGAATGTTGGAGTCCAGAATGCAGAGAATATCTCTCTGCCTGTTTTTAAGTATAAAATCCCCCCGTATACCAGCATTTCTGACCTTCGTCCGTGGAGAAAACTGTATACCCTCAGGGAAGAATTAAAATCTACACTGATGTGAACTAGGTGATGGGATGTTATGTGAGATTGTCACAGGGTGAAAAATCTAGACTTTTTAGGGTTGTTAATATAGTAAATAGATAAAAGCAAAAAACTTCAAAATGGAGGATAATAGTCTTTTAGACACTTCTTCTTCTTCTCCTAGTACTCCATATCCTGCAGTAAAAGTAGTTTGGAATGATTGGATAAAAAATTCCGCAGTTCCTGTCGAAGTGACAGGGTGAATTATCGAACATTGGTAGAAAAAAGAAAATATCTTTCATTTTAAGTTTTAACTGGGTGATTTACCTTTAAAAAGAGTGTGAAATCAAGATGAAGTGGCCATTTTTGGCATTCTTTGCTCTGTGCTATGTCTAAAGCCAGGCTATCGGCTACATTTCTCTCATATGACTTAGTAAACAACTATCCTCAAGCAAGGAAGGCTGAAGGTCCCGTTTGTCTCCACGCCACCTGGCAAAAAGGCTTTAAATGTCCCTCATCAGGGGAACAATAATTTAGGACACAAAGCGTGTCAGAAGAATTTTCAGGTTCTACTCAGAAAAGCATCGGAACACTAATATTCACTGTACGCTGCATACACTGATCCCTCCTAAGAAAACAACTTTTGTCCTTCAAATTGCTTGTGGAAAATAAGCATATTTCTATTCACCTATATGTTAAAAGTCACTAAATTATGAATTTTTATGCGTTTTAAAATGCTGTGTTACATGACATTTGACTTGTTTTTGTAGCACTTATCTCTGTAATTTGATTTGCAAAAAACATTCTTTTTCTGCAGTTTTAAAAAGCATAAAAATCACATAATTGTAGAAGAAACAAATAATATAAGACACATATTTCATGCACATGTATAAAATCTAATGGCTTGCACAGGGAAACATCCTCTACTAAAATCTCTGACATGAAATTCTTTACTACCAAAACTTGTGAATATTTTTCTTCTTAAAAAAAATAAAAAGGCAAATTTGAGAGATGGGGTCAAAAAAAATCTATTGATGAGTAAAAGAATAGGTTTTCTCATTCTTTTGTTTGTAGGTCTAAATGTCATCTTAACTAGGATAGTTTTGCAGATTCTTTTTTTTAATGATTCTCATTTGCAAAGAGTAGAATGACAGAAAAGGTACAACTCCAATGATTAGTAATCCTCACTTTCATGTATTTGCTTTTTTTGGAATATATTTATTAGCAACTTGTACAGTATAAAATGATTCAAATGTTTGAGTTGTCTATCTTATACTTTTGTCAATCCTTCCTTTTTAGCTAAACCTTCTCTTTAGCTCATTACATGATTTTACAAGTGACTTTGGAAGATAAAAATTCCTTTCCTTGCCGAATATTTACCTGCTTCATCTATATATAGATTCTGTTACTTTTTAATCTTTTTGCCGAAGTATACATCTTGAAATCCTGAATCACTCCAGCCCCTGTTCCCAACAAATCTTTTTCATCATCTCCTCATAATTTTGTGACAATAAGTAGCAGAGAAATGAACTGTAAATTCAGAAATCAAGCAATATAATATTTCATCATTTTCCAGATATATATTATGCTTTTTTGTGCTGTGTGCAGCCAATATTTGCATATTTGGGGAAGCTTCATCTTACTGCAAACTGATGACTAAGCTGCTATTCACTTTCACTTTATGTCCCTCAATGACACTTAAATTCTGTTCCATAAATGTATAGTTAAGATTATTTTTACTAATTTAATTCTCTGTCTTAAGATAAATTAAATAATTATTTCCCCAAGACAGCCCCATTTTTCCCCAGTTTTAATACAAGTTGTAATAAGAGGGTTCCTGGTAAATTTATGGAATTCAGGAGAAGCACTCCTTTTGACATTAATCTACCTTTCCATGAGTTAGTTCTCTTTCTCCTTTGATGTTTTACAATTGAAAGAAGCTGAGAAAGTTCCCCAATAGCACTGAATATTGCAATATGAAAGACCTATGGGTTTTGGAAGAAGGGGAACTATGGAAAAAAAAAAAGAGTCTTGAGGATTCAAAGACTTCTGCAACCAGAGGGTAGGTGTAAGCCACAGGCGATTTCTAGGTTTCATTCCCTTTTATCTCCACAGTTTCCTGAAATTTAACTCTTCTGAGAGAGGCATACAGAAGTTCCAAAATCTTCTTGTGTTTCTTTGAGGTTTTTTCTCCTTTTCACATAGTGCTACCCCCCAAAATAAATTATTTTTTATCAATTTTATAGTCATGGGACAGTCTTATGCACAATTAAAAGAAGAAGGATGTGGCATTTATATGTTAAACTGCATCTCTTCTGGCATCAGCTCAGCTGGGCAAAGAAAATACATAATTCTTGCCAGCAATAAACTTCCCTTTCACAGCAAATGTGATGCAGCCCTTTCCCAGTACCTTTCTGATTTCCATGTCTTCTTCACTGGGTGTTCTTGTTTCAGATGATCCAGACTGTGTCTTTCTCACTCAATAAATAGGAAGATGTGGACCTACTACAGATGTGATGTCAGTAGAAGATGTCACCCCTTCCTCGGCCAAATGGTCCCATGCAGAGGATTGCACACAGAGAATTATGCATGCTCCTCACATGCCAGATAGAGTAAATGGAATACACTAGAGCTATATCCAAATTTTAATATCCGCCTATTTTCTGTGCAGGAGCTACAGTGATTCAGAATCACTGAGTGTCTTTCCACTCTTCATCATCACAGATGAGGCAAAAGGAATTTCATTACTGCAACTCAACTTTCTCTCCTGTGACATGTTACACTGCTAGCAGCTCTTTACAATTCTTCAGAAGTTTGAGGGGCAGTGTTGACAAAAAACTTTTTGCCCTCAAGACAGAAAACTACATATTTTGTCACATGAAAGATGGAACTGATGTGATAAAACTCAAAAAAATCAGACAACTCATGGTGTTGGGATAATTTTTTTGCTACACTGTGCTCCTTGATGTGTTTATGTCCAAAAGCATTGCATGTGGTCTCTATGGAAGGGTGGTTTTGCCAGATTCATGAGCTTTACAAAATATAAAGAGCTCATTTTTGTGTACAGTAACTGACACTGGCAAAGTAAGAAGTCTTGGTGAAATCAGGGATTCTGAATAATCCAGGTTCAGTTGAGACATTTAGCCAGTAGCCAAACAAAGTGTAAGACCGATAGCATTTAAGAACGGAGCTTGAGAGCTGTCACAGCATGATTTAAGACTAATGACTGAGGTAATACCATTCAGCCATAATACTATGGATGTTTCCAGAGGGCTCCTCCTAATTTTAAGACAAGATAAGAACTGAGGATAACATAGGAAGGAAAAGTCTTGCTGTAAATCTTAAAATTATAGCTGTAAACTTGGGTGTGTCTTGGGAATTCTAGACAAAGAAGTGTATACAGAGAGAAAAAGATAGACTGATAGTCTAAGTTTAATTCAGAGGTCACATTTCGAAATTGTTTATTTGTAAGATCTTTGCTGCAATCGGTTTCTCTAAGCCTGATCAGGCTGCTTTGCTGTACCAATAAACTTCCATACTGTAGGATTAAGGTAAATTTGGATGACACTGATGATTTTAAGGCTATCTGTCTTCACAAAGGCCCGAAATTCAAACTGGTATAGAAAGTCCCTGTAGATAATCTGACTCTTAGACCACTTATTATTCATTAAGCTGCAGTAAATTATCCATGGGTTTGGCATTGCAAAATATTAAGTTATGGTAACAAAGTCTCCAAGATTGCTTGGGAAACAAGTGTGTTCAGGTAGGAAAGATAGCTCTAGACATTTTTTCCCCTGTTGCATGCAGGAAATTCCTATTGATATTGACAAAGAGGAGAATTCAATCTACTATGTACAGAACAATGCATTAAGAAGTCATCACTGTAAATGAAATTGCACATGGCTATTTAGCTGTGACAGTTTAGAGAAAGAATATCTTCTATTTCAGCATCTCTGGGGAAGAGAAGCATGAGTCCTGTCTCAGCAAGCTGATCTGAGCACCAGCAGCGTGACGACATCAGAAACAGATGCCTTTGTATTCCCTTCCAAACTATCATTTCCAGAATAAATTATTAAAAAGCTTAGGTGTTCTGAGAACACTGCAAAAAAAAAGGAAGGGAAGGTTCTTTTTTTTCAATTCTGTTTGACTCAGGTATTTTTAGTAATTGTAAACCTGTTTAAATACTGTAACAGCTATTTGTACAGCTGTTCGTACTATATCAGTATCATTCTAACAGAGCCCCATTCTGCTCCTGAGTAATGGCAATCAAGATAAAATTAGGCTCTTCCACTTAATTTCTGTAAGCTTTGCTGAGTTCACAGAAAATTACTTTGTTAAATGAAATTTTAACCACTTAGCATTGATATCTTTTTCCCTATGATATTTGTTTAGTGAAGTAGGACCCACCTATAAGACCAGATAGAGCACAAACGTAGCAATTGCTCTACTGAGCAGTAAGCTTGTAGATGTATTCATAATTACTAGCCAGAGAAAGTCAGTGAAATAAAATTTGGAATTTGCCTAGAATTAGGAGGTAAATAAAGAAGAAGTCTTATATCACATTATGAAAATTCAGGTTTTATATTTAACTTGAACGACATCATAATCCAAGGCATGGTACTTCACAGTTTAGTGCATCAGTATAACTTTAGGATTGTTTTAAAGGTAAAGAATGTAAGCCACCAAACTAGAACACTATTTTTTCAACATTAATCTCTGTCTTGGAACAACCACTACAAGAGGATAAGAGAGGAAGACCATTATTGCATAATCTAATATCCCTATTGCTCACTAGGCAATGTCTTGAAAGAAAGTAAAGATTCTAACAAGGTTAATTTAGTAAGTTACAGAAGATTTTGTCAATATATCTTGAAAACAATGATTAAAGAATAAAAAAAAAAAAAAAAAAAAAAACAATGAAAAGTCATATATGGGCAAATAACCAAAAAAAAAAAATTGAGAAACAAGGAAGAGGGAAAAAAAATATGTAATTTTGCTGCAGAGCCACATGTTGACATGGGTAAAGAGGTGGTACAAGTCTCTGTATGCCACAAGACTTTCTGGCCACCAACAGCAACCAGCAGAGCTCTGTAGCATACCATCAAGAGGCATAAGCTTGTCTGAAATTCAAGATTTATGTGAGTACATGCCCTGAGTGCCTGTGAACAGGAATGTCATTTACAGTGAGCACAATGCTCACCTTGTAAAACTTTGAATAGAATAGGGTATCTGTCAATATGAAAAATATTATTAATAGCTGCACATGATTACTAATGCAAGGTACTCCTGCTGGAAAATAATGTTACTAATTTTTTGTTGCGCAGAAATGTTTAGCACAGTTGAAAAACAGAATTAGTCTTTTAACTATTTTCTAGTGACTGAAAGTGGTCAGCTTGCAGCTCACTAGCTGCAATGGATCTTTTAAAAGATGAGAAAATAGTATATTTTTAGAGCATTTCTAATTGCATAAGTTAGTACAGAGTGTATACAGCACACAGAGCATTATGATCCTTTGTACTTGATCTTAGTTGCTCTGTGTGGTAGCTGTAGCAGTTTGAAATCTTGGATAAATCCCATCTGTCAGAATTAAGGACAAAACCAAAAATCAGTAAAAAAATGGAAATAAATGCATCATCGACTTAACTGTTTGACAAGGAGACCTGCCTACCCTCAGTTCATTTCACTGTATGCCTTTCCTATTGAATTAGGAAATCAAGCTGAAATACTCTCTGGAATATCTACAAGATATCTACTCTTTCCCGGAGTTTTACTTCCTCTGACATCTGCCGTCTTCTGTTTTAAAGGAATGATGGTGAAACAGCTCACTGCTTGTGAAGAAAACAATTTGGAGAAACTGGGTTTTATTTCTGAGGAAATGAAAAAAAAAATTACACCGTTTGGGTTTTCAACCAAGACCAATGGAAAAACAGACAGCAGTGATGTTTATAAGGCCAAAACAGGATCCATAGCTTTCTCCTTTTAAATGATATTTCTTATTTTAAGTTTGGATGGGCTCAAACAACAGCTGATCTGGGCAGACACGCAGAGTAACAAAGCAGTAAGACCAGATACAGAAATCTGGTTTTTTAACAAAACATGTTTACATGTTTTACAGTAAGCATCTTTAAAATCAGAATTTTACAATTTATTAGCAGACCATATTTCAATTAAATAGAAATCTTTGTCTTGGCAGATTTAATTGAGTCTGAATAATTAAGAATTGATTCACTTAATGACTTAATATTTGGTGAATCATGTGATATAGACTCATCTTGACATCTGAAGAGTCACCACAATATGTGCAGACACCTCAGTCAGGGGACAAGGTCCTCCCCAGCCCATGTATATTGTATACCTGTGCCTATACTTCTGGCTGGCCCTGGAGAAAGGACCTGTGGCAGCCTTTCTTCTTTTGAGCCACAGGGTTCAGCAACCTCCTGACTATACCACTGTGTGGTTCATTCTGTTTAAGTCACTTAGTTAATGAATTACTGATGTGTTTTACAGTTCTAAATTGTCCCATCAAGTTCTTTCACCTTTCACCCATCTTCACTTAAAGAAGGGATGTCGCAGTAGAGGAAATGCTAGTCTTATCTATCATGGAAATTTTTATCTTCCCCAATCATAGGTAGACACACATGGCTGTAGATGGCTTGCAACCAAAAATATGATGAAAATTTACTATGCAACTACTGTATTTTTTATTAGAAAATCAAAAAGATTTTACAGGGAAAAATTGTAGCTGGCATTGTGATTATAGAAGATGCAGAAAATTAAATTATACATGCACCTGCCTGGAATCAAACCAGACTCCTTCACTATTACACTGCTCAAATTTCTGTCAAAGATAGTACAATGAGTTTTATGATACCTTAATGACAGCTGATGTTGTTTAGTTTAGTACAGAATTAAAATCTGATTATATCTCAGTTTCTCTGAAACAAACCCTAGATTTGGCAATGCAGAGTCTTCTGCACTGCAAGCTGTTGAGCAAGGTCATTCAAGCTGAAAAAATCCCAATACCTCACAGAGAGAGATTTAGTACAGAATGGAAAATATCTATCATTATTGGGGTTGTATGGGTTTCATGCTTCACCTTGTCTAAGAGCATGCAGAGTCTACATAAGGATGTAAAAAATACAGTAATTTGAAAACAGATCAATCAGACCTTTTGATATGCATTTTTAAAATTCTGTTTGAAGTAGGGTTAAATTTCTTTTTTTGATGAAAGCCTTACATAGTCAGTAGAAAAATAAATAAAAGCTGTACAAGGGAAAAAAAATAAAGAAACTAAGGACGGTTTAAGATTTGGTTTGTTTAAGTCCTTAACATCAAAATATCACTGAAAATACATTACAGAATAAGAAAATCAGTTTTTATTGGGCTTTTAGGTAGTTAAAGTAGTGTTTTGTTCACAAAACTAAGTATAACATTTTAACTTATTTATGCAACACATTATTTTTATACTGACAAGATAGGACATGCTCATTTGGAGCAGGATTCTAAAATACAAAAAAATTTATCTGAAAAAAATCTTGTATTTATTTGGACTCTTCTATTTATTTGTCTGTAACAATTCAGATCATACTGGCTTGAGTTGGTAGTTCCCAGAGACATTGAACAAATAAAAAAAAAAAAGAAAAGAAAAGAAAAGAAAAGAAAAGAAAAGAAAAGAAAAGAAAAGAAAAGAAAAGAAAAAAGAAAAGAAAAGAAAAGAAAAAGAGACGTCCCTAATTACTTCTTTGAGTCAGAAAGATCAGAAGCCTGAGAGCAATCCCAACCATTACCAGTGTTACTGCAAAGACATGATTGAAAGATCACTACACACTATCTGTTCTACTATATTTCCTAACACACTATATCAGGCAAGTATTGACTATTTCAGTTTTGGGGGAGGTTGATTTGGGGACAACAGATGTCACAGAACCTTAAAAATCATGAGGCTTAAAATGAAGAAGCCCCATTCTTACCAGTACTGTGAACTCTCTTCATAGCTCTCTGCCACTTCCGAAATTTCTCTAGAAGTTCTCCACACTTTTCCTGCATTCTGAATCAGATTGCAATTCCTTCTTGTTATATTAAACCATTTGTCTGAATGTTACCAGTCTGACATCAAAGAGCCTTTGAAGTTCAGATGAAGTCTCAGTTCTGGCATGTACTTGGTATATGTGTGGTAGCCCTAATTTAAGTTTGATTAAGTTTCCCTTTTTTTTATATTGCAAGCTTGGTTGAGGAAGTAATTTCTGTTCCTGAGGTTCCTAGCTCATTGTTATCACTAGAACAAAATCTAGAATTGGATTGATATAAATCAGTGATTCAGAAATTTAAAGAACAATTGAAATAATAATAGATTTATAAAGGCTTAATAAAGTTTTATAGCATGAAAATTAAGAGAAAGATTTCAACTGAAAGTACCTTAATATTTCAAGAACAGCCAAGGTTTTATTTAAATATCACTCCTACTCCTCTTTCTGACATAGCGAGAAATTCAGAAACTGGTATCTGACACATTTCTGAATTCTTCGTAATAATAGTAGAGTAAAGCTTCTGGGGTTGAATTGCAAAATATCCAAGGACCTGATGGAACTGAATGGTTCAGCTGTTCTTTCACTCTGCTTTCTGTCAGCACAGTCTCATTCAAATAATTTATTGGAAATGTCATGAAGTATGCTCATTTTCCTTGCTAAGCAGAATGGTTGTATTTATTTCCATCAGCACACCAAGACAGAGTATAAATGATCATTCCCCAAAAGCTCCTTACCTCCCAGTGAGGTCTAAAAAATGTAATTGAATGGGTCCTGGCTATGATGTTTCTTAATTTCCCAGCCAGCATGGTATGGTTCTCCATACCACAGAAAACAAGTTAGTGCATCGTGAGTGTAGTTGGTCATCATCTGTAGGAAGCCATGAGGGAAAAGGGAAAAAAATCAGACAGAATCTCAAGAAAAATAATTCAGGTTTTGACCAAAATGAATAGTGTCCTCTTGCTAGTGGAGAGGAATGCTTAGTTATAGTTGTGCACTTTAGTGTCTTTCTTAATTATGTTGAATAGCACAACTCCCTTTAGCAGGAGGGAGTTCTGTCACTCTCCGTGATAGAACAGAGGGATCTAGAAGAGACTGTGCATTACTCTACATAGCAGCACTCAATAAGCTCATTCCTATGCAAAACACTTATCTGTTTCCTAAAAGGAAAATAAGATAACAGAATAAATGTTAAAACATCCTTCGCAATGACAATGTATTTTGCAAGAGTATCTGCAGAGTCTAGAATCTAGAATAGCCTTGCCCCTACCCTGGTTTGCATATCCAATCCAACAAAAAATGCATCTTGATTTGAAATTTCTTGTATGAAGAAAACCTGAAAATAGGTCCAGTTTTTCCTTATTCTAAATAAATCCTATTGTTTTACTATTATAACAAGTGGTTTTAGAAGAGTTGTCTGGTCAGAAGGATACAACAACCAAGATGAGTATTTGTTATCTTAATTCTGGTTGCATGCAATTTCCCCTTATTTTCACAGGCCTTTTCTTCAACAATTTCAAAGGGTCTTTTTGTTTGTTTTTTGTTTGTTTGTCTGTTTGTTTGTTTTCTTCAGTGACTTTTTCTTCAGTGATCTTTTCCAGAAAATTCTCCCTCCGAATAAAGATGTTTTTCTTTAATATTCATAGCACTCAAGCATTAACATCACATGGTAATCACAAGAATTATCAGTCAGGAAAAAACATGTGCTTAAAAATGCTAGTTGTCAAAATATTAAAGTTTGGCCACCCTCATATAAATGCATAAGATTGAATGCATTTTTACACTTTGTGAGTAAAACACAGCTGTGCTCCTTGCATTGATCTTTAGAGATGTGTGTTTCATTGGGAGAAGTGAGTAAAAAGAATTACAGACCTCCTTGATCCCAAAAGATTTATCTCACAGAGGACTGAGTAGATAAAATGTCTGTTTAATGAATATGTATTTTTCTGAGTTTTTTACTTGCAAATTTTTCAGTCAAATGGTTTGTAAATGCATGGCCAACTGAAAAAATACAGGATAGATATGGGAAGCCAACAAGACTCTTAGAAAATTAACCAGTGAGACATACAATTGCAATTTTTTCCCTAAAAATTTCTCTCTTAACTGGCATATATAATAAGAAAGGATTTATTTCTGATGTTCTAGGGCATCAGAATATTATGTGGATCAGAACTAAGAATGACATGAGAATTTCTGTTAGTATGGTGACTGAGAACTGTTCTCTCATTTACAATAAACTCAGGGATCATTTGTAAGCAAACATGTACTCCATATTACTCAATTACTCCACAAATGGACAAAGCTGCTATTAATCTAGTCAGCATTATATATCCTCACTCTGTAGAAAGCACCCTGAGCTACTATGGGTGGGTTTTCAATGATTTCAGGTGGGCTCAGTTCTGTGGGCACCAAAATATCTGCAGGGTCAGGTAAGCTGTGAAAAACCAAAGGGGTAAATTTTGCAGTTTCATTTGAGAAAGGATAGGTAGGAATGAATGGCTGTGGAGCTGTGGAAGAAATTAGCAAGACAAATTTAATTGGTATCTTACATGATATACAAAACCCTTTCTTCTGCTCTTTGTCTTCTTTCATACCACCTCCTAATGGCCTAGTAGGCAAGGCAGCCTTCCTATCAGTCAATCCCTCCTTATGCAAACCCACATCATCTTCTGAACATCTCCTTTGCATTCCCTCCTGACTACTTTATTACGTTTCTTCCCTTTCTTAAACTTGTCTCTCACACTATGACAGTGTCTGCTTTTAAATCAGCCTCGACATTTGTGCTTGTCTTTTCAGTTTCTTCTTCCTTAATGTCTTCTCTTCTGTAATTCAGCCTTTTGTCTATGTGCCCATGACAGTGGAAGATGTAGCAATAACTTCTTGAAAAAAGTCCAGACTGCCTCCACTACTTTCTGAGAAAGCTTTTAATTCCTTCACCACCCACTCTGCCTTTCACAGGATTTAGAGCTGGAATTCTGAAACTATGAGCCTGTGGCTGGTGCTGTTGATTTCAAGGAAACCAAACAGTATTGAAGAAAGTTAAGGGTCCTGCATGGGTAGAATGCATTTTTCATCTGTCAGTCTGAAAAAGACTGTGCAGAACAAGCATACCACCTTCCACCACCATTTTTCTCCTCTCCTTTGTTTTTTGTATAATGAAAATGAACTTTGGGCAAAACCATATCAAAAATTAAAGGTTTTATTTGATTTATAGGGAAAAAAAATAATTCAAATGTCCAGAAAAGAAACCCACAATAAACATAGAAATTTAGTCCCTCTTAATTTGCTGATAAACTGAGGAAGCAGAAGATAATTCTTTTGCACAAGTAAAAGTATTTGGCTAAAAGTTTTCAGGTAATTGGTAACAGAGTTCTAATTTTCAGTTCCTGACACCTCAATGGATGTTCATGAGTCATTTCATGAGAAAAAAAAATATATCAGAAAGATGGATCTCCTTCTGTATGAAAAAACTTCAGCAAATTGGAATTCTACACTTAAGGCAGTCTGTTAGGAGATTAAAAACAAAGGTTCACAAAAAATGAAAACTCTGTGGAAACAAGGAAGGTAGGTTCATTCACTATTTCTCACAGTGGAAAAAAGAAGAACATGAACCATTACAGAGCAGCTTGACCAAACCCACAGAAATTTTCCTCACCATCCAACACCAGCATCTGTAGTGGCAATGGATGACTATGCAATAGGAGCTGCAGGAGCAAGAAAGTAATTAGACAAATTCTTGGAGAATAAAATTCCTGAACACGATGGTAGATAACAGTCCAGATACAGTCTTCAGGTCAGAAGATTCCACTACTTATTATTGCTGGAATAATATGATCAATTGCAGTCCTCATTCACTAATTTCTCTCATTAAGGACAGGGTACAGACTAAACCTTTTTTTTTTTTTTTATCCACTGTGTTAACACACACTTTGCAGAGTTACTGTGACTTCACTTGTTTCTATGGAAAAAAAAAGTGTCCTTCATTTTGGAAAAACACACAATTCCACAGGTATTTGTCTCATTTTAAAATGTGCAAGAATTATTTATTACTTCAGTACCAACAGAATG
Organism: Dicrurus megarhynchus; assembly: GCA_013399195.1. Lineage (NCBI taxonomy): Eukaryota > Metazoa > Chordata > Aves > Passeriformes > Dicruridae > Dicrurus > Dicrurus megarhynchus. Next base: position 10,762 of record VXAD01005140.1, on the reverse strand, counting down.
AAAGTGTTCACCACACGTTTTTCTGTTTGCTTTCTTGGATTTTTTTTTTAAATTATTAATGGCTTCCAGCATGTATACTTGAGAATGGGTATTTATAGACACACAGTTGAAATAATCAGACACACTGAGAATTTTAAAACCTTGAGAAGGAAGGCTCTAAAAACAACCAACCAGCCACTATTTCAGAAAACTGTTAATTAGTGAAATCAAAGCTTGATGAATGAGAAAACTGTATTCTCCAATCACATTAATAAAGAAGAAATACTTGTATTTGGCTGATAGCACAATGTTAAAATTGCACAATCTGAAGTGAGCTTAGTTCAAGGAAGCTCACCAATACCTTTCATTATCATACATAATTATTAATCTTTCATTTGTTACATCCACTTGGGAAAAACAAACATGTATAATAATAGCAGAGTAGGTTTACAAGAAAAAAAAAATCTTTCCTTTCTTCTTAGGAAGATGTTCATCTACTTATGACCAAGTTATAGTGGGTTCATCTTGTCTCTGCCAGGTGCTCGACAATCTACTCTCTCATTTCCCCTCCTCAATAAGACAGGGTGAAAAAATAAGATGAAAATTCTTATAGGTTGACAAAAGGACAAAGAAGATAACTCACCATTTACCATCATGATTGAAACAGACTTGGCAGGGGGAAAATTGTTTCAGCTTACTGCCTTGAAAAAAGTAGAGTAAGATAGTGAGAAACAAAGACACAGGTAGAGGACCATCCAGGTCACCGTGTCTCTGCTTCACTGCCTGCAGCACTTCCTCCCGCTCCTTCTTCACTGGCCTTGGTGTCTGCAGAGTTGTTGCTCTCACATATTCTCATACTTCCCTCATACACCTTATGTGCAGCAATATTTGCACTTCTTAAGCATGTTTTTGTAGAAGCACCACCAGCATGACTGATGGGCTCAGGTTTGGCTGAGCAGTGTGTCTGTTTTGGAGCCGACTGAAACAATCTGGAGAGGTCTATGGCTCCTGAAGCCAATACACACCAATATTTATGTTCAACAGTTTTAATGGAACCTAGCAAAATGGTTGTCTAGCTGCAATCTCAATTTATTTAGAAAAAAAAAAAAAAAAAGGTTACCTTATTTTTGAGGAAAAAAGTAAAATAGAGTGCAGTATTAGGATAAGTGTGTAAAAGAGCAAAAAAAGACCAATCCTTGCTTTGTCTGGTTTGGTTTGGTTTAGAAAACTAACCCAGCTTTGGAATGGGGTTATTTGAAATCTGTTTTCAGGATTTCACAATCTATTAGATACGTCACAAGTTTACCTGGCTTAAGACGGACTTTTGGTGTCAGTTAATATTTCCATATCACAGATAAAGAGGGTTAAGTCATGGTTATTTGTGCTTAAAAAGCTGAGAAGAGAACTGAGGGTAGAAATTTAATTCGTCCTCCACACCTTTCACAGATAACATTTAGTGCAAGTACGGGAAGAAAAACTGTCCTAGAGACCATAAGGACATTTGGCTAGAGGTGTGTGGTAGCTCACCTGCCTCCTGGCCTGTGTCCTGAGAGGAGATAACTGAAGCCCAGCCTTACCTTGCAAAGCTATCTAAATTATACAGCATCTGTACTTCACACCAGACAATAGTGGAGACCTGCAAATCAACACTGGTTTGAAGTTTAGGACAAAGATTTGATCCCCGAAATGCTTCAAATGGCAGAAATCTTTTTCAAATTACTGAAAGCTCTCCTGCAGAGAGACAACTAAATACGAAATGTGATCTCAGCAGTATTCCATCCATGTAGAGGGCTTTATTTGATCTAATAGTCAGGGGCTCTGATCCCTTCAGGTTCAGGCTAAATGGAGACTTGTGATTTAGGTTTTCAGGCTGACCAAAGTTGAATTAGCATTGCAGTTGTCATGTAAACACCTATAAAGGTGACCGTTATTCCAGGCTTTGGAGTTGGCTCATGATGAGTTTTACAGCATTATCTGTAAATTTATTTTAAAGAAGGACCTGACCTCAACTTGTCACAGAAAACCTGGCAGTAAACTCAGCACAAGAGATTACAGTAGACATCATTATTGTCTGCTTTCGCTGTCACAGAGCTTTACAAGTGACTTTGAGTAGAAAGTTTGTCACATATGTGGTGGGGGTGTCACTGCTCATAAATTTTATAAAGGTTGAAAAAAACAGTTTTTGAAGTATAATAACAATGTAAAAAGACAGAAATCAAAAATGAAATAGAGGAAGAGTTGAGAAGAAAGCAAAATCTAGGCTATGAATTCATAAGATGAGCAGATGAATACCTGTGGCCCATAGAACCCAAGGGATCAAGGTAGCAAAAAAGACTTGGGGAATCAACTGCAGCACAAAGAAGTATCACTGATCATTGTCCACACTGATGGACAAAGCAGAAATACATTAGCAGCTGATAGACCACTTGGAAAACATGCAAGAAATATTACCAATATTCCTCTGATTTGGACGTTTGAATGTACAAATAGAAAATTGTCATGAATTAAGTAAGTGAAAATTAACATTAAATTTGCTTATTGATGAAACTTATTTTTCATATACCTCAGAGAGTGGAAAAGAAAATTACCTAGGATCCAGATAAATTTGCAACCACGTAAAGTGGAAAGGCTTTGTGTGGGCCTGTTTCTAAATTTCACAGGAATTTCTCATTCCTAAATCTTTGCTGCAACTATTAGTGGTGTCTTTACAGTACTATACTTGCAAAGCTATTATGCTAGGAACAGTAATACAATCAGTATTTGCTGTTAGAGATTATCCTGAAACCATACGCAAAGTGAAAGCTCAAGCAGAAATATCCATTAAAACCCTTAAGACATTGTTATTAAACAGCAGTGTGTGAATATGGCTCTTAAACAATTGCTAAAGTGTCAGAGAAATGCTCGCTTTTTTCTTAATGGTTTAGTAATCTCTGCTATGGTTTAGAAATCCCTTTTATTCTTTCCTCTGACATGACCCCACACACAGACACTGAATTTCAACCAAACTATTTATCTTCTTACCTGACTAAGGTTTAATAAGTAAATAATGTTGGGGTTTTTTGATTATATAAGTTTTGATGACAGCCCTCAAACATTTTGTAAGTTTTGATATAATTCTTCCTTTAAAAGTCAGATCAAATTATTGGTAATAGTAATGAAATATGTACCTGCAGATCTTAAAAAAAGTCCTGTAGCCATTTTGTTAAATGGTTACATTTAACAAAATGGCTACAGGATAGAGGGTGGTGAGGAATGAAATAAATGAATGAAAGAGAATGGTTTAAACACGTAATGGATAACAACAAGCACTAAAACTGTAGACCAAAGAGATCAAAGCAAAGTCAACTGTGTGCTGAGGTAAATTGACTGAATACTGTGGTGGATAAAGCCTTCTAGGTCTATATTCCCACAAATTTAAAAGTCTTAAAAATGGCACTGTTAAATTAAAATAAGTTTTGTGGTTTCTGAGGTCTTGCACTATGGAATTGCTATTTCATTAATTTCTTAGAGATGGTGTCCCACTGGTCCATTCTGATTTAAGCTCATGAATTCCAAGGTACCTTAAGTTACAGGCTTTAAAATAAAAAGACTTAACCAAAGTCTTAAGGATTTGATATGAGGTATGAAATTGAAACAAAGAGCAAAATTAAGTCTATGTATGTTACCTTCAAGTGTGTCTTCATGTATGTTGTACATGACAATTGGTGGCTACTAAGGTATGTAAATGCCAGCAGTCAGCACTAGGTATCCAAGAATATATTGAGCAGAGAGGATTTAAATAGATTTACTTTGAAAACAGTAGCTACCACTCCTGCTGTTCATCACAAAATAGTCTGGATCCAGCTTTTTGAGCAGGTTGCACTTCCAATCGGGAAGGTTGTTACACGGCTAGAAGGAAGGAATTGAACTCCCTCACATGAAACCCTAGTGCTGCACAGCTGGAAAATTGAATGAGAGCATTTGTTCTTCCTGTGCTTTTCTGTTTTTCTAATAAAGATTAATCTGACAGAGATCAGTGTGTTCTGTGACCTGTGTTTAACCTTTCTCTTGTGAACTGGACAGGAAACACAATGAGGAAAGTAACAGATGTGGATAAGGTGGCTCTGAAGAAAAGGGGCTTAGAGAAATGAACAATTTGTAATCCTGTATTTTCTGAAGTGGAGGGAAAAATAATATGATTAGCTAGTTAGATAGTGTGAGTAACTTAAAACCTTGACTGGAAATACTTTTCAGTATTGAGTTTTCCTATTTATACCAGTTAGGAGAAGTGATTATGTATGTTCTCATTGAAAGAATTTCTACGGTTTTTCAAAAGCTTTTTTTTTTTTTTTTTTGTGCTTCTGTGTTAGGTTTATCTGCCTTAATTCCCTTCAGAAGCCTGTTGTGACTGCCTCATTTCAAGTTTTCAGCACTGTGCTATATTTTGCACTTACAAATTCTGCCTGCCTACTTTTCTCAAGTTCTCTTTAAAAGCAGTCTGATTTTTATGGTTTTAATTAGTTTGACTAATTCAACTTTCTTTTTCTCTTTTTTTTTCTTTTTGTTTGAAATCAATAGGTATCTTTGTGTTAGGTCACTTTGTACAAACAGACATGATTTTGAAAGACCAAAAAGATAGTAGCTTCTGCTTCTTTATGCATATAGTATTGATTTAGAAGATAATCCAAAAATCACCAAATTTAATAGGGTGAAATGACTAAATACAATTCAAATGCAAGATGCAAAGAAATCTAAAGTAAGAAGTGGGTATGTCTTTCTGAGAAAGTTTGAGAAAATTCTCTTTTGTCAGGAATAAGTTTCAAGAAATAAATACATGCATGGCAGGGCAACATCAGTTACTTTATAACTCCACTTTCAACAGAGGCTGAAGTTAGAGCACAGCAGGAAAACTATGCTCTCCCAAAAAGAAGGAATAAATAGAACTTTCTGCATTTTTTCTCTCTGACAAGGTTTTGATACCTGTAATTAAAAGTAAATCCAGGTTAAATCTGGAGAGCTGTCAGCTGGCTAATTATGGTACTTTAAGAAATATCTTCTCAGTTTACATTTTTTTTTCCATACATATCAGAATCATAGAATAATATCTTTTACACTAGAAAAGACCTCTAAGATCATTAAGTTAGCCCAACACTGCCAAGTGCTCCACTGAACTGTATCCCTAAATGCCATTTCTACACATCCAGGATGGTGACTCAGCCACAGTCCTGGACAGACTGCTGCAGTTCTTGACAACCATTGAGGTGAAGAATTTTTTCTAGTATGCAATCTAAACCTTGTCTAATGTCTTGTTGTCTGGAAGGAGAGATTGACACCCATCTTACCACAACCTCCTTTCCGGTAGTTGTAGAAATCAATGAGGTCCCCTCAGCCTTCTTTCTGACTCCTTCAGCAGCTCTTCACAAGACTTCTGGTCTAGACCCTTCACCACCTCTTCAGCTGTTCTCTGGACATGTTCCAGCACCTCAACTTATTTCTTGTTATGAGGGACCCAGAACAGGACACAGAATTGAGTAGTGGCCTCACCATGCCCAGTAGAGAGGGACAATCCCTGCCCTGGTCCTGCTGATATAGGCCAGGATGCCATTGGCCTTCTTGGCCATCTGGGCTCACATTTAGTCCCCTGTCAACCACAGGTCCTTTTCCAGTGGGAAGCTTTCCAGCCACTCTGCCCCAGCCTGTAGCACTGCACGTGTTTGCTGTGACCCCAGTGCTGGATCCTGCAGTTGGCCTTGCTGAACCTCAAAGAGTTGGCCTCAGCCCATTCATCCAGCATGTCCAGATCCCTCTGCAGAGCCTTCCTGCCCTCCAGGAGGTCAACACTCCCACCCAGCCCAGTGTCGTCTCCGAACTTACTGAAGATGCACTCTATTCCTTTGTCCAGACGAAAGATATTAAGCAGAATGCCTTGAGATAAAGTTCTACCATGGTAACAGCAAACAATTTAAATGATTCCGAAGTAACCAGTAGTTGAAAAATGCAAACTAAGTTCATGATCAATGGACACCAAATTGTAATTGTTGCATATTTTCCCAGAAGATTAACTCTATTTGAAAAAGAGACTCTGAATTGTAATATTAATATTCTTCACAATGTTCTGACATTCAGACTGTTTAGTATAAAATATTTGCTCATCAATTTACATGATACATCTAGATTTTCTTCTTTAATCTTCTGGGATTAAAGTTTATATTCTAACTGGAGTACTTAATGGAGACAGTAATATTTGTCGCAGTGATTTTTTTAAATGAATTTTTTGTTAAATGTTTTTTGTTTGTTATTCGTTTGATTTGGATTTTTTTTTAATTTTTGGTTGTTGTTGGGGTTTTTTCTCCACAAGAGAAACAATGCTGAAATAGGTTCATTTTCATTACTAAAATCTCAGGATGAAGGCTAGAAAATCTAAGACTGAATAATTTAAAATCAGAATAGGATGATGGAATTCTCATAAGCACTTAATTGAATAAAATATTTCAGTGTCTTTTCCTCTTATTACATCTTCTGATTTCTTGAGGATAAAAAATATCCATCTTGTTATGGACATACTGCTTTTTGTACATGGATATGGGGGTACTCTCATAACTAAACACAACCATATTATCTCTAATCTCAGCAAGTTAAGGTGCTTAAAGGTCCCCTAACCAGCACCTAATTTTTCCCAAACTCCTCAAGTGACTGATAATCACCATATTGTCTAGTAAAAAAGAAGGGGAGAAGAGAGGAGGAAGGAGGGAAGAAATGTGTTGGTATTCTACTAAGCAACCATTTAGCAATTACATTCAACTCTCAGCATATTAAATTTCCCATTGTTGAAGGTTCATTAATTCATGTCAGTGTAAAATACCAAGGCAGCTTGTGTGTCCGGACACATTTTTTTTTTCCCTATGTCCCCAAAAATAACCTTCAAAGAAAATCATAGTCTAAATAATGACAACTTCTACTTCATGTAGAGAGTAGCTAATTAAACAAATTTCTTTAAAGTTTATAGTCACAGCTCTGTAGGAATGTTGTCATTGTTAAATACTGAGAAACAAAAGAGACCTAGAGTTAAATTAATCTACTTTATATAAAGCTCCTACCATTTTGGTTTCATTTCAAATACAAATGTAGTTATTAATAAAAAGTAAGGACATAATTATGGCTTCTCACACAAAATGTAATTTACCAGTCAGACTTTTGGCAAGGTACATTTCATTCATATATTTAACATGAACAGAACCAATATATGTAGAGTGTAAACATTACTGTATAAAATTTTCTTTTACTAAAGTAATTGCTGCGAAAGGCTTTAGATTTTTTTCACAACTTTAAAAATTTGTAAAAAATAAGCACTTTAATAAGATACTTGCTGTCTCTGTCTTCTGTATTTGTACAGTAAAACTGAAACTATTAGGAACACTTCACCATTCTCTTCTATGAAATTAATATTTCTATGAAGTGAATGATGTGTCTTTTATTATATAACCACTATTCCTTAATTAGACTTAAAACCAACTTTCTAAATGGACATTATAATGAGACAAGAGACTAGCCTACAAAGATGAGTGGAAACCTTGCAGATAAATTCTACAGTTGCCATGATTTACCTCAACACTTTCCTTTTGAAATTTTCCAGGCTTCTGTAATGTTGCCAAACTGTATATACCAATTATAAGCCTGAATTTAACACAGAGGATTAACAAAAATCTCTTTCCTATCAGACGAGATTTCATCTACTATGAATTCTTTGTAACATATGTTGGGTTGACCATCCTATGTGATTTTTTTTCCTTCCTCTTATATTTTAGGATTAGACCAAATAGTTTTGGGGTTTTTTCTCCTATTAGTCACAAATATTGTGTGCTTTTACAAACTCTATTTCCTAGACTTTCACAGAAAAAGATTCAGGTTTAATTTTATATTTAAATATGGGTGTGATAAGAAGAAGGAATTTAGAATGAAAAGTAGGATTTCATATTATAACAAGATATCTTGTGCTTCTCCTCTTACATCTGATATTCTTTGACCTAGTTCCTTCCAATTATTTTTGGATTATGTACCTGAGATGAAGAAGGAGCCATTATATCTTGTTTTCAAATGGCAGTAAAGAACCATATTCTCCTCCAGTCTCCCCCTCCTTTCCTGAATGATGGCCCAAAGAGGCACTAGAAGGATCATCAAACAGAAACGTCTCGTCCTTTGTTTCTTTTCTAATCTGGTAAAGGTCTTTTAACTACCTTTGATATGGGAAATGCCAGGGATCAAAACCCTTGCCCCACCATATGGAATCAAATATAACAGCCTGGGGTTTTTAAATCCCCTTGTCTTAATTAATTTGTTACTTAACTTTAGCTTTAATTTACAGTAAGTTTTACCTGTAGTTTCATCTCCCTACAATCAAAAGAATTATCACCCCCATAAAAAGAGACCTATGTGTGAACGTAAATGCAATGGGTTACTGCAGGAGATTACCCATCTGTATTATTGATAGAAATCTGTTCAGAGAGGATACTTGTTTGACAATTCTGCATAAAAAATTATTGCTCCAATATGTATACTTGTCTCTCCTTGTGTGTGATTTAATGACCCATTTAACATGTTCATTATTCCTTAGGCAATACTAGAAATCTGTTTCACAAATAAGTCTTTATTTGTAATTATTATTTAAACTCTAGAACACAAGATGGCTTTGCTTATCTGAGGTTACTTAGTTCAGATTAACTACATGTAAAATGGAAAAGTTACTTTTGAGAGGAAGGATAATGAATGTTTGGTCTAAAAGCAGCTGGTGAATAAGCACTAAGACTATAGGTTATTTAATAGAAATTGCTTAGACTCACAGTGGAACTAGTGACTATGGCCCTGAAAAATTACACTTTATTCAGTTTACCTTGTGTAACACACATATCTCCCAAGCAACATTTACAAGAGAAAGGCAGTCTAAATTTTGACTGTCTATGGCAGCCAATGAGACTATTGGAGAAAACCTTTGTCAGTGTGAACATTAGCCAGTAAATTACAAGGTAAACTGCTTAGCAACTTTTTCTAGTGTGGAGCATGAACAGTCATCAGGCAGAATCAAACTATAACTTATCTTGGAGGCAACTTCTGGACATCCATGACCCTATCCCTCACTGAAAGCTGTGTCAGCTGAGATCTGGCTGCCCAAGGCTTTGTCCAGTCTAGTTTTCATTCCTAATATATTATCAAAATCTCCACTGATGTATTTATTCTGTGTTGCATTGTGTTGTGGCACTGCATAACTCCAAGGAAATGTATAAATACCTGGTGAAATATACTCCAGTAAGGAGTACCACAAACATTTTTGGGTACATTGCATTGAAGTGCAGGAGTTAGGCCAGGATGTGCATATCAATGTCATTATAAACTAAAGATTTTCCAGCTTTCTGAATATTATATTGACTACAGGTGGAATAATGATTCTTGGACTAAGTGCCAGAATACAACAGAGGCACATTCTGTTTTGTGCATGACGTATGTTTGTGTTTATTTATAGCCAAGAAAGCAGAGTTCCAGAATAATGCAGGTATTTGACATCCTAAAAAATTTCCTGCTTGTGCCAGGCTAAGAGGTGGAGTGGCTCTATGTGAGGCTGTGCCTGGAAACAAGACAGACAAATGATGAAAGATGCAGTGATGAGAACCAAGCCTGGTCTGTCATGCTCACTGATGATAGTGTGGGAGAGACTGAGGATGATTGTTTCAAGATCTTATAGGTGTCTCTGGCAATTGGGAAATAAAGGCAAAAACATGAAACCAAAACCAAAACATGCAGAGACCTCACAGAACAAACACAGAGCCTGTGATGATAAACAAGCCTTGCCACTCACACTAGACGTGTGGCTATCAAGGAACTTCAGGAGGAGGAGGCCATCTGTGCCTGTGTTTTATGTGTCCTTTTGACTCCTTATGCTACTCCTTCACCTTGCCTTGCCATTCCCATTCCTCTCCTTTCCCTTTTCCCCTTTCCTTTTCTGCTTTCCCCTTTCTCATTTCTCCTTTTTCCTTCTGTCTCCCTTCTCCTTCCCTTGGTTCTGCTGGAGTGTCTGACAATTGAGATGAGGCTTTATTTTCCCCTTTGGGATGTTAAGTTCATGATGCTAATAATTAGCAACATATCGTTTAAGTTACTAAAAAAAATATTTTTAAAATAGTTGCACTTGTTCAAAAATTTCTCCTTAAGTATAAAAAATAACTTTTGGTAGAGAAAAAGCTCAGGTGATAGAAGAAAGCTATCACTGAAGTAGTTTTGTTGTTATTGTTTTTGAAAGGAAGATAACTAAAAGAAGACAGATCTTCAGAGAATATTCTTTTATTTCAATGTGATTCTCTAGGAAAAAGGTATCCATATATTCCTCAATATCTATTTGGTTTGCAGCTGAGAAGAAGAAAGTTATAGTGCAAGACGAAAGAATTTTTTTTAATATTGCCAACAAAAATATCAGTGAAAATATAACAAAAATAAAAACATTTTTCCACAGAAAATTGTTTATATATTTGAGTGACTCTACATAAAAGTCATAACTGCCAACAGTGACTGCAGAAGAATTAAATGTTTTACTTGCAGTAGAAGTGTTTTAATTATGAGGCCATAAACTTTCTGTCCACAAGAAAGTTATACATAGGGAATCTGAAGAAAGAATTCCGAAAGCATTCATAGAATGCATATAAACACACATGAAATAGAAATTATACATATATATGTATACAGGACATCTTCCTGGTTTTAAGTGCCTTATAAATTTCAGCTAAGGAGTATGGCTTTGTGTTAATATCTCTGCCGGCCA